>JTDE01002553.1:119633-134085 GCA_014338405.1 Paragonimus skrjabini miyazakii
GGCGCCGACAACACAGCAGCACGTTGTCACCAATTCAAATTCAACTAGTGCGCGCTTGCTGGTTTCGGTCGCACATTACAATATATAGTATTTGAATGGCCTTGAAGAATCTCACCTGAATTGGTGCATTACAAGTGAGATGAGCCAATCAAATACGCAGGAGCAAAGTGCGCCAAAAAGAAAATTTAGCACGTTGTGGCGCGAACGGATGAACTTCCAAATCACAGTTTACTTTTTCGAAGATATCTTGAAAAGTAAACCATTTTTGGTGAAAATAGACTTTCCCCAAGACCTACTATTTGGCATATGATGAGCTACTTGGTTATATCTACTTAACTTGAACAAAACTACACGTCATAAGTTGAACCTCAGTCACATCCAATAGCAGAGTCTATCCAATAGTTTTGTTAAACCACTGGAAACTCAGCAATGAATGTATCCTCGCTATAATCGTTCAAATCGTTTGATTACTACTCTTAGGTGATGGTGGCCGAATTATTGATGAGATAAGTTAGTAGTATCTAGTGTGAGGATAATAGAGGACAGTATAAAACTCGTCTTTCAATTTCCAGTCTGGACAACGATATTCACTACTGTCATCCAAGGACGAAACTCAGACATAACGCCTCTTTTCATAATGGACTAAATAAAAAGCAAAGCTGATACCGGTCCTGGGCTTTGAGTAAGTTGAGATGATCGAATCAGACACCTACCTTTCTTTAAATCAGCACACGTATATTATCATGGCGGAATTCCAGCAGAACGTACCCCTTGAAATTAATTTACATCATTCTGTATTTGTTTCGTCTCTTATGCTCGACCCACAAGGCATACCCTTGATAATAGTGGCGCAGACGAACGTATTAGTGGCGGTTCTGGGAGTGTGGGAGAATCCCACTCGCGAGGAGGGCAAAATTGTTCAATATGCCGAATATGCACACGTGTGCGTGTGTTCGTGCGTGAACAGCTGTCGTTTTTGTATCCCATCAGACAGTCTGCCGACCTAACTACGAACACGAGCACCACCGCCTAATACAATGAACGGAGTGGTCGAGGGTGAGTGTAGTTTGACAGAATGTAAAAAGCAGTCTTATCGCATTTCACTACGGCCAAGAGGGTGGAGCCATTCAAGACAAAAACGGGGAACAGAACTGCCAAATCCTCATGGTAACATCGATGGACAAAGTTCGGTCAGTGTGACGAGTTAACACAGCTGTTCTGCAAGTCAGTTGAGATACCGGTTGTCCTTCTTCTTTTTCTTCCGCTCTAGTCGTCTTTAATTACTTATTGTCGTCTTCAGTGTTTCTAGGACTGTTATGCCCATCTGGTCACTCCCGCATCCAGTTGGTTATCGATTAGTTCGGCAAAACTTAAAGGTAGATCAAAGAATTGTTTCTTTCATTCATGGTTGTAGGATAGAACATTACATCCTATCATCTACTTACAAAATTAATTTTTCAGAAAGTCTTCGGATCTATGTACATTTATAAAAGTGGTGAAGGGTCAACAAGTTGATTGTCCCATCAACCAACATAGCTGGCAAGTTGACTGCATAATTACGCCGTAGCGTATTCAATCACACGAACAGACCAAATGTACAGTCATATCCCCATCCTGCTTTATTCTATCTATTCTAACTAACATGAGAAATCAGAAATCGATACACAATACTGATGTATTTGTGTAATTGTTAACAAATGCAAACAGTTGTGCTATACACATTTCAAATGAAATCTCAGTTGATGTCCAGTCAACTGATAATGCGTATCATTTTGTCGTATAATCACATGTGAAGATCACGGGGGATTCAGTTTGTGTGATATTAATCAACTAACTTAATTAACATTTGCTTAACTCTAGTAATTGAACGATCTTAAAAACTACTACTGACAAGCTCATATTTAATTGGAAAGTTGGCTAGTATAGTTGGAATACCGAAAAATCTCATGTGTTTGAATGAAATCAGGATGCGAGATGACGTAAACCACCAGAAGTGCTGGTGACTTTGCAGAATAAATTTCGCATACTGCATATACAGTTACCTTGCATTCAATCTTGGAAGTCATGAAGCTAACCGGGTGGTAGTGTGGCTCAGGCATCACAACGGTGCACTTGAGTCTATTTTAAAGAACCTGTCAGAAAAAAGGTGTTATGAACTATGTTCTGTGACCAACTCATGAGTTTGCCTAACACTTTATAATATCAATGAGTAATATAAGAGTAATATAAGCACATAACTAACCTAATAAGTATCAACGGGGAGTGTGTATTTGCATTAGTTGATGAAATAAGCGCGTGTACCAAGCTTTCCTAAACACGCACTAGCAAACTTCTGCGTTACTTATGTTGTTATCCAACTTGATGTGAACTAACCGGAAGAGAGAAGGATTGACACACACTGCAAGTGTGTTGGTATGTTCATGGCAAGTAAGCCATAGAGAGAAATAGACCATATACAAATGGTTTAAGCAGCACAAATGACGTGGTTTAACAAAGCTATCACGCGCCCTCGTTATAATCACTAATATCGTGTCAGTAACTTTACCAGCAGACAAACTAGTGATACCGGTACGTGTAATATGATTCACAGTCTTAAACAGGCTACCTACAACTGTGAACGACAAAGTGAAAACGCTCAAGTCCTCAGGTAGCGTTTTGTTATTTGAAGGTGCGAGGTGCACCTCAGACAGTCCAGCCCCGTCAATTACTTTGTTCATCGTGATGCGCATGTCTTTGGCATGACCTAACTATGTCAGCAGCATATCTCATGTCGGTCTGCTTTATATGGAAAATAAATTCTAGAACATTGGAATCATAAGCGCTCATTGCAAAGTGGAATAGGAAGGGAGGTCACGAACAGGTGATGGTTAATACCAAATACATATTTAAAACTGGTGTCCGCGCACTCTCACCTTGCTTGCAAGATGTACTCCCAGCGACCACAACATACTTACGCATTTTTATGGAGCTCCGTTACGAACTAGACAAATATGAGGAACTTTACCAAGTAGCCTTCAAGTCTAGGGATACCATGACCGTTGGTTAAACATTAGGATGTCGATGCCTCAAGAACTGCTGCAGAGTAAAAAGGTGGTCAATATACTATCGACCTGGTCGACATCCTCCCTGTATATCCAGAGTCTGGTTTAGCCTGGCTTCAAATGTCCTGTAACATCAGATGGAGGTCCAACCCAACTACGAATCAGGCAGAATTGTCTTCCCTCATTTAAAAAAGGGTTTCTTCAGGCTCTTGTGATAATTCAACTGGATGTTGTCCAGTGTTTTTGCACAAACCCTCAATTCGCTCGTGTTTAGGGCGCTTCAACGGAAACCCCGAGGTGGGCCGAGTAATACCTGCCTACCACGTTCAGTGACTTGATAAACATCCAAGTATGTCTCAGCTACGCAACTTTTTCATAATACACTTTTACACAACACGCTTTCATACCGCTACAATCCGCTTCCAGTGTTTTTTTTAAAATCCAACCTGACGCGAACTGAGATGAGTTGAACGACCATGAATACGGCTTGTATGGGTGTACCAGTTCCAATATTTCCTTCTGGTAATACAGATCTCTGCACTCATTTGGGCGAATATTCCTTCACTTTCCAGATAAAGTATACTTCGGATCTTTCTGCCCAACTTTCTCTGCCGCTACTTATAAACTATGTGAAACACCTACAAGCTGACAAGTTTCCGGACGCTGTCGAATAAACGACAGATGAACTGCGTGTTCACTCAACCAAATTTATTAGTTTTTACTTGATCTGGTGCATTCTACTTTGTCATTTTAACCCAAATTGCCTGCAATTGTGCTGATACCATTGCAATCACTCAACTGGAACCTGTTTTGTATGTTCGGAGTCAACTATTCGTAAACCTGACGTTACCCTGGACTTAGTGACCTCTCCCTCAGCTCACTGCCTAACTGACTACGTTCTCAGTTGTGCTACATACAACAGATTCATACTATTGCAAAGTTGGTACTGATGATTGAACACGGCATGCAATCTTCAACCATCTTTGGTGTTCTAACCGTTTTGTTCAAATCGTATTATCTCATTCTGAACCCTTGGGGCTGCAGTCTGTCTAAGCTGACAGAATGAGGTATTCATCGAGGCCAGTGAGGTGCTGGCGAGTCATGTACACGCATACTGAAGAGTTAGGCTTTTTCAGTATGTATAGTTTATAGCGTGTGATATTGTGATGCTTATAACCGGAAATTACCCAAAATTCAGTGGAATGTCAACTGTTGCATCAGAAACCCATTGAAAGGGGATAAATGTGACAAATGTTCTCAGTTTTCTACAAATTTCAAAGAAATATTTCGTTGTGGCCATATAAGTAATATGAATTTGCTATATAAACTGCAGATACTCAGCAGGAATCGGCTTCTCTTATCAGCTGTATCGAGGCACTGGCCCCGTCGTGCCCCACTCGACACGAACTTCATCATCGGCTCCTGTCGCATTTCCCAGGTCGCACTTTGGAGAGCATTCGGACGCGTCTGTATGCGCTGAACTGGCAGAGGAATACTGTCCCCGCTGCCGATCAGACCACCGTCTCGCAGACTAACACGTCATCGGATATTGGGTCCCAAGCTGCTGATCACTCTGAGTGGTTTACCTGTTTGATACAAACAATGATTACCCAACTGGAGTCCAATAGCATGGCTTTCCTACACAGTAATGAATTACTAGCCATTGCCCTCGGCCTTCAGACACGCATTTTCACAATGGTACAAGCTAAATCGCTGCTGAACATGCATGCCTCACTAGCATTTCAGCACACCTGGCGACTGGTCACTAGACGACGTGGTCGTGTTAACTTGGTAACCCATGAGACCAGGAAGCAGATACGGAGAGCTAATTATGCAGCAATGCAAACGCTGTAGTACCATCGTAAGAAAGATGCTGCGTTTGCAGTTTTTTCTGGCAACTGGAGAACTGCCTGTACGGTGAACCGCAACCTCCCGGATGGTTCCGACGAATACTGGTCCGAGGTATTATCGGCTCATCCGCACGTTGATGAGCGACCATCTCGCACGATTCTGCCTCCGGACTGGTCTCTGGTCGATCTGAACACTAGAGAAGAAGTATCACGCACCTTGAAGCACATCGGAAACACCGCTCCAGGTTTGGACAAATTGTTGCCCAAACGAGGAGGAAGCCCACGCGGCGTGGATGGGTAAACTCTACCATTCGCTAGACGACCGTGGTCTTCAGGAGGTATCACGCTCTCCACTGTCTAACCGTTGGCCGTTCAACCCAGATCGCATCATCACCAGCGTCTTTATTCGTGCCATCCAGCTCAGATGTAGCCTCTTGCGGACCAAGGTCCAAAATTAACGAGGTTTCCGAAGTGACCACTCAGTTCTCTGCCGTGGCAACAGCAGTCAACCAGAAAGCCTAACTTATATTCTGCAATCATGTTGGATCACCCATGACGTGCGTTGTGCTCGAGACAACCGCGTGGCCAAAGACCTGGCGAAACGACTGTGCAACTTGGTCTATACAATCTTTGAGGAGTTGCGAGTACCAGCGGCGAGCTTGTTCATAAAACCCGATGTGATCGCGGTTCGTGGCGACGCTGCTGTAGTGATTGATGTCACTATAGTGGATGATTACCGAAGCCAATTTGCCTGGACGGACAAGATTGTGAAATACAGAACCGACTCTCATAATGCCGCCATTCAATTGGTCCACCATACTTTGGGCTGTGATGTGACTTCTGTTTCTCACTCAACTGTGAGAGGACTTGTCAACTGTTCAGTGTTGCTAACTATGCAGCGTCTCACATTTGACAGAAAGCTTGTTTTCACGTTCACCTGTTGCTTAATTTTGGCGTCACCGTTTGTTTTTCCCTTGAATGAAGATGTGTATATTGCTCTTCAGTATAAACAATATTGCAGATTTTCTGTTACAAGGCTAACATTACATTTGTGAGTTCCTTTTCCACTAGCGATAATATTTGCAGGCGGGGTCAGCCGAGTAAACATATCTGATAAGTAATAAAAACTAAGAGACTTGTAGTTTTGCTTCCGTAAATGTCGAATCATAGACAATATTCCTAACAGGATCATAAATTTTAAGAAGCCATCAAGATACTTAAACCAGATTGAGCTTCCTCACAATTACTTCACTTGCTCTTAATCATCTATACTTATCTACGAGGTCTATTGAGTTTGAGATCAACTACAAGACAGATCGCAACTGATGTAGTAGTTTCAACTTTTTCACTATTTCAGGTTTCATTAGAGGCTTCTGAGGGTAAACTTGAAGGGCAAGGTCAAACATAAGGAAGAATGTTATCCTCGGGTGCACCAGGAAAACTCATTTACACAAAGGCATGTCGTGCACTACGTCATGATTTCATGGTTATTTTAAATTTGTGTTGCGTCGGCTATCGATCGTCATCCTCAATCTGAGGTACAAACCGTCCTCAAGGTGTATTGATCAAGCTGAACTTGGATGGATTAAAAAACTGTCATTTGGGAATTTTAGCCCAAACTGATGGCTCCCGTCAGCCGTGTGTGTGCTTGCCAATATGCTTGAATGTATATGTATATAAGCTTTACTGACCCACTTAGGGTGGAGAGTTGTGAGATGGTGGTAAGCATATATGTTGGTGTCGCCCACACCACCATTGTAGGGTGTGGTACCCACAGGACAGAGGGGGACAGGAGTGGATGATACCACTGCTGTGGAATGAACTGGGTTGGTGAGAGTGCGAAGATGGGAGTCGGTCGGAGACGGAGAGAGAGAGAAGGCCAGCACGAATGAATGGACGCATAAGTGAGTGGGCTTTATTCCGACAGTTGGGATAATTAGATTGGAGTAAACGTAGCACAATCCATCATCCACCACATGTGAATTGGCCCTCCAGGGATTGTTCGAAGTTCAGTGGCTGACATCGATCGGCCATAGCATTTTTTGCCTATGTAATGAATATTTTGTCGGACCGATTTGTGTATTTGTGATGCACTAAGAGAAAGTCAACTTGAATCGATTCTTTCACAAATTGGTGATGTCGAACAACAGACTTAAAATGTAGCTGTTCTAAATTAGTTTGACAAGTTAATATATTTATAGCCTAAAATGTATCACTGGATGAACTGTTTCAGTATGCAGCACTATGTAGTCTGGAGAGCTCCACAATAGATTAAGCATAGGACAGTACAAGTTTTCTCATTTTATTTCAGACTATTCGAAGCGTTTAAGTTCAACCGTTTTCTGGAAATGTTGATCTCAAAAAAAATATATTCCAGCAGTGTGTAGGATATTAAATGCGTTTACTAAATAAACCGTATCTAACATTGCAACTCACGTGACTTATCATATCTTGTTAGCTGAGGTATATCGAAAATGATGGTAGTGGTTTCAACCAGATCAGTCTGCGAATACACTGAGAAATAAAGTGAGGAAGTTTCTGTCGAACATGGTGAACAAGACTGGAAGTCATTTTCCATTACCTGGCATTGTTAGCTGTCACAGTATCAACTAACTGGTTATAATCGATAGGAAACATTGTTAATCTAACTCATCAGACACTCCGGTTTTAGACCAAAAAGTTAGAGACTTCCACTAAAACGAACGCGTCGTTAACTTACACAAACAATGTAAGTTTTAGAGACGAGTATTTTGACTGTTGTTCTAAATCTCACAATAATTATGGCCGGTTTATTACTCTTAACATTCCGCTAGTCGCTTTTGAGTAGTAATTAATTTTTCCGGCCACTTCGTAAGCAGCCACAACAACTACCTTACTATCTACAGTCGACAGTCCAATGATCGGGACTTCTACGTTAGGTTTAAATAATAAACATCGTTAAATTTTTCGAGTAGATTTTAAGGCGGTTTTTAGCTGCAAGTCTTTCCAGTTTAGTTATTTGGCTACGTCTAATGTGAGATCACTTTGCACAACAGCCCCTTGCAAAACGCAGACCTCAACAATGGTCACCTTTCTTACAAACAGGGCACCTCGGATGTACCCATTTTTGGTCCGTCTCTTTTGTTACTTGTCAAGTGCGGCTTCAGGATGTTGCCAGCTGAGACACCACAATTTTTACGCGTGTCTGACCAGTTTTGCTATTTTGCAAGCACAAAACGGCCGGTAGCTTTCAATCACGTTGATAACGCACAGTAGCGTTACGAGCAAAACATCTACCCCGACTGATTGGAGGTCATACGAATCACTTGAAAAGGCCATCAAACACGGATATATTAGGTAACAGGAAGGTGTCTGTTGCAGCACTGATGAGGGAAGTATGTAAACAACCGAACAGATATTCACTAGACGCCATACAAGTACGCGTAGACTGATCGTAGTTTGACCACACAGATGCAACTCATGCTCTGTCGGCATATAATCAGAATATGGTTCATCTCAACTACCGAGACTCTGCCTCTTTGACAATAGCAGGGGATCTTGGTTGAAGATAGCAACTAGCTGGCCCGGTGTAAATCTAAAATGTTCATAGTTATCAGCGATTAGACGCTAAGTACAGAAGGTGTATTCAGAGACAGAAAAATAAAAACTAACCCAAAGAGTAAATTAATAGTGAATGATAAATGAACGACCGGCTGAAAGGTTTATCAAGGTGCGATAGAAACGCCTTTCTGGAAATGGGCTGAAGTAGTCCACGTTCAACGTAGTTTTTTCCCTAAAAGTTCACAATAAAAAGATTGTTATATGAATGGTCTGACAAGTCTGTCGAGAAGTATTATGTTAGTGTGCCATTCTGGGAAATGGATTTGAAGGAGGAATCCCCAATAAGATTTGCTTCGTTTCAAGGGTTATCGCCTAAAAGGAACTGCTTAATGTCATTCTAAAGGGCGTCCCTTGATTTAGAGGACTAACATGGCGGTCTATAAGCTCACGGCGTAAATACGGGTGCAATAGTTCAACTGGAGAGAAACTGCTGCTGGGTGCTCCATTTCAACGAGGCTCAAAAACAGACATTTGCATAGATAAGAAAGTTGAGTTAATATGAATGAGGAATGTTCATATTACTGAAGTTAAGTGAATTTCTCACCAACTGTTGAAATCACACAATGGAAAGCGATTGTACAGAACTATAACATTTGAAAATGGCGCTAGTTCGAAATGTTCTTCCATTTATTCTTATCAGTAGGATAAAATGGGAAATACTTGGATGTTAACAGTTAGTTCATCCCCATCTATCACATACACACAAACAGACATCCACAGAAGATGGGTATGTAGCAACAAAATATAAATACTTACCACTTACTTTACCCTGTTGCTGCGCCACCGGAGTCCAAGACGGTCAACATTCACGGAAGCTGTACCGCTGGATGTAGCTGTAAAATCAATCACTACCTCTGTCACGTAACTGATGCTGTTCTCTTAGTAGTTAGTAATGTGATAGGTTTGACAGTGTAGCTGATGTTTGATTTTAAAATCTATTTGGATCACCACTGGACTCGAATCATTGACTGAAACTGTATGAATTTGTGTGACAAATTCTCTAGCAGCTAACAGAGGACAGTCAGGTCTAGGGCTCAGACCTATCGCATTTAGGCTGGACTACCCATATGTCCTACCTTGTCATACGGAATCCATCGCATAACCTGGAGCACAGACTGCTCCAGTGTAGTCACATTGACATTTAGCGACGTGACCGATCGTCGCTACCATCATTTAGGTGATATGTGATCGTGCATAATCTGCGGTTTTATACATGCGACTAGAGAAGGTGAACAGATTGGTAACATATGGTAAAATATCTTTCTTTTTGAAAAAATATTTCGGTTTAAACGTATTAGTGTGGGCAACTACTTATACAAACAATTGTATTTTTCGTTAATAGTGAGTAGTCGGTTGCTAATTTAATGTAACACCGAAATCTGTATGTACGGCCAAGATGTTGAGAGATATACGTTATCTCTCAGACAACTTCCGTCGAATCCGTTTGTAGTGACTGCCTAAGCACACGCATATTGATAACCGTTCAAAAACCTACACAAAATAAGACAATCCATAATTGTGTAAGGACGCGTGAAAGCAAATTAAATTAATTAGTTTGTTCATCTAAACAGGTCTGATACACTCGACTGAGCACACACTTGTTCAACAACGATGAACGCTTGTTTGCGTCCATGGGCTAATTGAATTTTTGATCATTTGACATGCTTGCAGAAATGCGCAAACAACAGCAGCAATAACACACAAATCCAGGCACAACACAAAGATGTTCCCCAGGCAATAATTGTGTGCACACGACAAACGTTGTTCTCAAGCTCTTATCTTGTTCTACTGTTACTACTAGAGTGAGGAGAGAACATCTTTTGGCCACTGTGAAGCAAGACCGCAGTGTGGGCCTTCAACGTTTTGCAGTGAATAGAAAAGCACACACACACACAATGACAGGCATGTCAATTACTCACAATGACACACACACAAATCTCAGTTCTAGGATTTCTTATGGACCTGGCCAAGAGTAACACATGAATAATTTGTGAACTTCGGGCTGTTATCTTCTTGTGCTGTCAAAAGCAACCAGCAGTGCACCAGTTGGACTAACACGGACATAGTAGGTAAGATTATTCCTCAACGATTCCATTGGGTTGTGAGAAGATAGCCGATATCAGCCGCAATACAACCCATGACGGAGAAGATAATTCCGGTGTTTCAAAGCTATTTGCACAGGCGCATACACATAAATTGGTGATTGGTACTTTGTTTGGATTTACAGAAATCCGAAAAGTCGTGTCCAGGATGGGTTTTGTGGAACCAAACAATCATGTTTAGTGTTATTATGAAAACTTTGTTTACGTTACTCACGGACTGCATCACTTTTTTGCTAAGTCAGGCTCATTCTATAACCAATCGTTTTAGAGAACAACCTGACACTGACCTTAGCATGAACTAAAAAACTAACTAACTAAAAAACGGATAGTACATGCTAAGACTCGGTTAAGCCAGTTTCCCCGTGGGTTTTGAACCTATAGTACGCAAAGTTGTGGTTTTGAGAGCATCTTGGCTTCCCACAGCTCCACTAACTGATCTGTTTATGTGATTACTGACACAAAGACGGTTTGCTCTTAGACTACTGGTCATGTGCTCATGGGTCCGTTGGTTGCACAGGCTTCCATGTGCTCCTAGTTAGAGCATTACTCATTTCCACCTATCTCTACAGTTTTCAATTCAACGTTTTATTTATGACAGATGAGTGTTAAATCATCATCACATACATCCCATTCGTTTCGTTTCCTTTATTTTTTATCGCTTTCCATCGCCGCAAATTGTCTTTTTCCGCGTCGTTTTCATTTTCTTTGCGTCTGTTTACTTTGTTTTACTCACACACATCTTGTCACCCATAAAGTTCCAAATATTTTCTCGTTTTCTGTGATTGATGGCGTTATAGATTACTGTCAAGTAGCGGGCGATTTAAATTACAGACCACTTAAATTTAACCGCAACTTACTCTATGTGATCGATTTTCGACAGTTGTCCTCGAAGAGAAACATTAGTACCGAGTATCGTTTTGACTCGTGCTCATCAGTATTGCACACCCCTTCTAACAGTGATGTTAGAAATCCGGTGCACACTTTACACTACAATGGTATTGACCATTACTCTGTTGACCTCATATTGAACACAACCTAGTTTTCATATTTATGGGCTCAACCACAATCACTTATGAGTAATATTCAGGTCTCATGCTAATCGAGAGGGGAAAAGATTTACTGTCATATTCACACCTTTTCCTTCTTTGCTTTTCTTTTCGTTACTTTTTTTTGTGGTTAAATTTCTATCCTTCACTGCATTGTTGCTGCTGTTCGTTTAACGTTTCAAACTGTGTAATACAAACTCATCCGTCCTCTGATTTCACCTAAGCATCAGCCTGACGGAATTCGGCCCACACCTGCTGTCCACTCCATATATAATCCGTTCTAATTCCCAAATGAATTATGCCTACAAACTAGTGCTCGAGTGGTTGCCTGAGTAACCGTTGTTTTGTCCCCTGCTCACCCACACTCGTATTTTGTCCATCGGCTTCCATCATCAAAAATGTTAGCCCATAATTTTAGTCTCGTGAGATTGGTGCGTGAGCAACATTGCCTCATCTGTTCATTTCACACGGGTGCGTAAACCCACACACTCACATGGCCACAGCACGTAGATGTACAAACATGCATACACATACACATACACACACACAAACACACACACGGAGAAATGAACACAAGTGTTGATTAGGTGTTGGAGCAGTTCAAACAAACGGAGCATAAAATTCGGCCACGTCAGTGCGCGACCCTCACCCTTGTTCGAAATATGCGCGCTCCTATGTGGCCTGCGTGTGTACGTTTTTCTCACACCGATAAACCAACAACCAGGCTCAAGCAAGAGCATGGTCTGGCAAACGACTCACCAAGGCTTTAATTATGTATGCCCGCAAGACACTAATCAAGCCGTCACTTTCAATCACCTCACAAACGCAAAATGAGTGGTTTTTTAAATTCACAAACTAGGCTAACGTGCGGAGCTGCAGGCGGAATATGCTGTACAGTCTAAACATCGAACCATAGTTCGATTATTCTCCCTACCCTAATTTTATCGGGCTTACCATATTAGATATTTTTTGGAACATTTTGCTGTATATTTCTGAAGAGACAGTAACTAATAATGTTGTGACAGAATTTAGGCCCAACTGTGAATGACCGACAGGGATAAGGCAACTAACAGAGCAATTTATAGGATTCATTTGATTAATCGAAAACGTTGATGTATATATTTTCTCTATTGGTCGTTTAAATAACAACTTAAAGTAAGAAAGTCAATTGTACACTAATGAACGAGAATGAGAAACAAACCAGGAAAAAACGATAAACGAGATAGATTTTGAACTGCAGCGTGTCAAACATATTACAAGCGTACCTCAATATATGACAAACGACAGGTGGCCAGTCGATATGGTAATGGAGTACGGATGTTGAAACCCTTCCGAAATTAAACGGCAGCCCTGTTATCTAAATAATTGCCTTGATGACCTGATCGAGTGCTCGGTCTCAGTTCATCTAGTCACGAATCCACCACGGTGAAGGCTGCCAAACTGAGCATGCATTCGCACCCCGAACATGAAACCCAGTAGACTTTGCTTCATATACATGTCGGCAAACGTGTGCAGACTTAGCAATCAGCATACACAAGTTGGCAGGAAATGTGCGGATTGTAATTTATTCAATAATGAAAAACGCACAATGACATCGGAAAGCTTATTAAATTGTTATTTGTAGACGATAAGGTGTGTTCCAAACTTTCGCGGTTTATTTGTAAAGGTGGGGGACCTCCTCGATTTATTAATGGATAAATAAGCCAGATGTGAAATACTTCGAAGGATTGGGTGCACGAAAGTAGCAGCAGTAGCGGATACCCGAAGTGTGCGACATGATCAATACCGGACAAGTTATACTGACGCATTGGTTAAGGGGGACTTTGGAAACACACAGATATTCTTTCACCTATAAAGGGATATTTGAAAACCAGACCGGGCAGAATTTTTTTTCAGTTCACATGCTTCTTGCACATCATGCCCCTGGTCATGCAACTCCCACCATTAAACAAAATTGGAAATCACAGTTCGATTATCTATCATTTATATTAGCCCACGAAACACTCATTGACTACGTGTAGTTCACAGCCTTATTTTCATTATGAATTACCAATCCTGGGTGAAACCTTCTGCATGAAAAGCTGCATAATTATAGAGCTGGCCAGGTGTACGTTTACCAGAACGCGATAAACAGAGAGCTACGCTTCCGTATGAACCCTCATTCAGACATTTGTCATGACGACATCCCTTTACCTCTCTTGTTGTTTGCATGAACTAACTTTGTCCTGATAGCCAAACTATATGGATACCTGCCGGTAGTATTATTATTGTACCTTTTTAAGATAGAATTTGCTGTGAGTTAGCTGACTAGTAGCATCCCCGATAATTATGAATCATGCGAGTCGAATGATGACCACTGGAATACTAGCTTTACCAAGTGCCATGAAATAATCTTTCCAGGCTGTAGGAAGCTTAATACAGCAAATTTTGATGAGTTCTCTCATACACCACCCTTTTCAGTCCAACGTATCAGATGATTTTTCATCTTGACTTGTTTTATCTGTTGTCACAAGTTGACTATTATACCGTACTGTCATACTGGTAACATGAATTTTTAGCTGTGTTGAGTACTTTAATAACTAAGAAATCTTGGTTTCATCCTCGCTGTACTACCTGTTCACTAAGTTTAGTCAGTTGCATGCTTATCAATCAACCAGTCTCATGATACTCAAACGGTTACTGTTAGCCAACTCAGGATGTTAAGTGTCGTTCCGCATCCCTTGGTTAACACTTTGTACAGACTGGCAGAAAGCAGTGTAATCTCTTTTATTTTCCGCTATATATATATATATATATATATATATATATATATA
>JTDE01002554.1:9065-44160 GCA_014338405.1 Paragonimus skrjabini miyazakii
GAGAACTGATTAGTCCTACAACGCATTACTGATGATTCTGTTCATGTATTGACTTGTAATCTCATTATTGACCTGTCAGAATGAACGGACGTTTGTAGGTCCATATAGGTAAACTTGCACGGGAATTGAAATCATACCATGCCTAGGCATTGATTTCAATCTCCTAGAGTATCGTTTTGGTCACATTCACCGGGTGATTCCCTAACCACGGTAGTTTGTAAGAGGTAGAGCAATAGCGACAGTGGAGGAAATGCAACTAGGTATCGACTTAGTAACCTACATCTAAATGGTTCAACAATTTGTTAACAAACCAGAGAAATATGGTACTGCCCATGTAGTTGAAGTTCGTCTGGTACGTTTGTCGTCTTTTGTCTGGTATGATGCGAAGCGATGAATCTGTTGAGACATGTTTGGTTTGTTTGTACAAAACCTATCTTAAATTGACTTTTATTTGTCTTTGCTTTGTGCAGTAAATGATTTTGATGAAGTTTGCATCATAACTAGACATAAAATTTTTGCTTTCTTTCTTTTTTATAACTATCATTGCTTATCTGTTAAAACTTTCACATTGGTATTGTTTGATACGTTCTCATCTTCACCTGTACTAAGATTCCCGTTGACTGGTGGCTGGTTGTGGACTCGTATTTAGTTACTCTATTTTGAACTCCTTTACTGGACAATCCGTGTATTCTGTTGATTCACATTCAAGATGAGGTTGTATCTTTATTGTAATTATACTGACCAGTACTATATAAATTCTCATCTGTTCGATCGACTTTCCTGACGTTTATTGGACTTGGAAGATAGTCCCGTTAACCCGACCGTTTGCATAAGTGTTATTGGAATTGTTGAGTACACGGCACTGAGTGAATTACTCTGAATCACCAGGTGCGATTTAACAAGTAAATTAGCATTGACAGCGTTGCTCAGTTCTATCCAACCGCGCGCGATCTTCGGAAAGCAGTGTTTAGCTAGAGGAAGTAGTACGACGTGTTAGCTCGTGTAGCAATCCACAATTGGGACAATCACTTATTTTGAGCAAAGGTCAAGGCGATACGCTTTCCATTTCAAATCCCAGCCTGCTAACGATTCTGAGTAGCCCAACACATAAATCGCTGAAGAGTGCAGATTGAACAAATTTATTTTCCTCAATGGAAACTGTTGTAAGTTAAGAAAAAACTGAGGTCGAATAGAGGAATTTATTTGTCTTAACAACAGTGAATGTGATTGAGCATTTACTTACGATGATTCAGACATGTCTAATGTGAGATCACTGGCACAGTGGTCAGTACGGTTGCCTTAAGAAAGCGTGACCGGAGTTTTAATCCTGACCGTGGATATGCACTGCTGACGAGCTCTAACAAGAACGAAACTAAAGTATGGTGTTTCTTTTCGAAAGCGGTTGGCTGAACTGTTTATGGGAATGCAACAACTGCGATCAGTCCTGAGTAACGGTCAGTTCGTATCCAAACCAAAATCTCTCACTACTGATCAATATCAATGAAATCCTCTTCGTTCACTTAGGAACTGCCGATTCAACCAGACAATATGTGGTAAAGTTTACGGTCAGATTGGTTTTTATATGAGGTTTCTATATGAAGCATCCTTAGATTTCACCAATTATTACTGTGCTTTGCTTTTTTGTACCTTTCGAAATAGTTTAATCAAATCACTTTCATGTGAACTCAAATGAATGTCCACTTCAGATTATCGTAATCGTTAAGGAAATCCACGGAGGTGGATTGTTGAACGGGACAATTATTTAGAGGGAGATTCGGGTTGTTTTCTGAATAGCAATGTATACTGAAAATGTAGCATTTTTGTGGATGTACCACAAGAACTTGAGTTGGTTTCCAATAAAACCTGAAAGTACTGGAATCGTTTAGTATCACCCAGGATTATCATGAACGTTTAAATGATTTCTATGAGATATGCAAAAACAGCTAGGGGACTAGGATAGCATGCAACCTTCACCATCAACACGGTTAAAGTTGACACCATACAAATGGCAACACATATATAAGATTATTCAGCTTTCAAGAATACTCCAGTAAGGCTCAGGACTTACTACTTGTAAGTAAAGTTCCTTAATTTTAACGAGCAACAAAATATTCTGAATATATTTCCAACGCGTTGGTAGAATAGCCGCATGAAAAGCGTTTAATTGTTTCGTAACTCATTAAGCCGATGGATGTCAGTAACATACGTCTTTTCGTTTTGCTCCGGTATCTTAGTGCAGAGTGGTTTTGACGTGTTCCGGAAGAGTGAATCAGGAAGTGTTGGGCTCACTTTAGTCCACTGCGTCAGAGAACACCCTTCAACTGCGTTGTATAGCGGTATATCTCAGAATCTCCGTGCTATATAAAATGTTCGCTCAAAGTTCATAATCGTCCCCGATCGTGAATTCTGATTACCAATCGTTCAGTTCAGTTCAGTTCAACGTACATCCAACAGATTGATGCGATTTACGAATACTTAGCCAATATTGTCGAGTTAACATCCTGGTCTGTGATTTCCATCAAATATAAACAGTTTTTGCATGAAAAAGGCACAAGAGGAGAGAGAGAGGCCTCCCAGAAACAATGAGATAGATAGTTAACTGCCCCGAAAATATTACGGTGCGCACAAAGTGAGCATTGCTGTATGCTTTTATCCGCTTAGAAGTGCAACCAGATGGTGTAAAATATATTGCAGTTGGTATAACCAGCATTGCTCACGGCTGGTCGCAGCTGCCCCATTCCCATAGACTTTTCAGTCAACACCGTTACAAAAAGCACTAGACTGGAATTACGCCTTCTTAAAGCTCATCAGAAGTTTGTAGTCTTGCCAAGACCGATACTCGTGATCCGACCACACTTGCTTACGACAACCTTGTGAACCACTGTGTCACTGACCTCAAACTGGGGAGCAACCAAAGTATCATATCGAAACTCTCAGCCAAATAAAATTGTGCTTGATGCCCAGATTGCCGGAACATCTCGGGATGAGGTAAATTAATTAAATTCTGTCAACTCCGACTGCTGATTTCACGTCGTGGTAGACATGTCCACCACTGACGAGCTGTAGTGAGAGAAACACTCGACTGCATTGCTTCTTCTCAAAACAGATGACTGGAATCAGTGTCTGAATGAGAAGACCGCGGTCAAGTATTCACCAAATCTCTCACTGTATTCCTGTACCGTTTGCAGTTAAGTCAACCAAACAGGCGCAGTGATTGATATTTCATGAACGTACATGCAATGTGGTTTGTAGTATCACCGGGTCACTCACGTCTGACTACATCCTCTCTCATTCCGTGTTGTGACCTTCGTTAATTGACGAAATGATGTGCAGGACGAGGTTGTACTTGGGAGGTATGATTGATATGTGCATGTAGAATTTTCATATTGCAATTTTGTCGTGTATCGAAAGTTCGGATGTAGTTACCCATGCATCATTTTGTGTTTCATAGGTGTCAGTTAACATTTGACATTGGGTTAGGGTTTGTGGATGAGCACGAGTTTATTTGTGTGAGCTCAGTTGTAAATGTGTGGCTTCTAGACGAGGCGTGGTCAAAGTCAGGCATAGGATTGATGTTTTGAGTCCCAAAAGGCTACAGCCAATCTCGACAAAAACGCTCTCCTCGAGTTCCACTCTCGTTCGAGCTTATCAGCAATGCATATTCTTGCCACGACCTGGAACTAGATCTTAGACCACGCTTTTATGAAGCAGTTGTGCTGTCCACTGCCCCAATGACTTCACCCTAGACAAGACTAAATTGTCACATAAACATGGTCAGCCACGTTCTTATGTGAGTAATGATCGGAATGCACGATCGCCTGGAAAGTAGATACAATAAATGTTATGTTAACTCCAATCGATAACTCTCAGATCAGGACTTCTCTGCAAGTTACCGAATTCTGTGATTTCAGCTATTGACGAGCGCTGCCTAGCGTGAAAACTCGAGTGTATTGCTTCTTTACGAAAGGAGCAGCAGTGTTAAACAGCAGTCGGGTTTCTATGGCCCAAACGCTGAGTGTTAGCTATAAGTCAAACGACGCATTCGATGTTGTAGCCTTAACACATTATCTCTGAGATGACTATTCTCGCTGGGCACACGTATTTTTCTTGAAGATTATTAGAGTGGATGGATAGTCGTATACGGCGAATTCAACTCTCGCCTGATGTTGTTGGTAGTGCGTCGAGGACCACCCCCGTTTGCACGGTCTGTCTGAGTAGAGTTTAAAACGTGGTGACGTAATCTGGTTTGTAGCACTACACTGTACCTTCTCATGATGAGTAATGTCCCTCACGAAATAGGTACGACAAATGTGGATAATCATTTCAAGATGGTGGTGCACTAACGAACTGGATATAATAGTAAAACAGATTGAATTAAATGGTCCAACCAGCCTGGTGAGTAGCCCAAACGATAAAATTGGTTTCCCCGACCATTGACGCACTGTTGGGAGACAGGCTAAGATTACTTGAAACAACCGTGTCTAAGGCTTGCTGGTGAGTTCTGGTATTTAGTAAGGTGACGATGTGTGATTGCGCTATACTACTCACATCACTTCTATTCAGTGGTGAGGCAAGAGCATCAGTTTTCACAGTGGAGTTACCGCAGGACAGATAAAAGAAGAAA
Source organism: Paragonimus skrjabini miyazakii (assembly GCA_014338405.1). Lineage (NCBI taxonomy): Eukaryota > Metazoa > Platyhelminthes > Trematoda > Plagiorchiida > Troglotrematidae > Paragonimus > Paragonimus skrjabini miyazakii. The sequence goes on from JTDE01002554.1 coordinate 13,690, forward strand.
CATTGGAGTGCAGTTCGCGGTGAAATGTTTCGCGGTACATACAGGACCAGAGCATTGACAACCGTGGCAACAATGACGTTCTCGGACCAATGTTGTATGCAAATGAGTGTGTTTGTTTGTTGTCGTCTTGAAATACAAAACCCATTTATTGATTTTAGGAACCGACACCAATTCCGCCGTCCCCGTTCCTTACTCATAACATCAGATTTTAGCCGTGTTGAACAAAAGTCGGTTTTCTATGGCTCAGTGGTGTAGTGGTTTGAAATCAGCCCACCCATCCGTTACTTTCAGTCAACTTTGATTATCATCTGTATATAATGGGAAGAGAGGACTGACAAACAGAGGAATTTCAAACACAAATTAAGTGAATGACAGAGGTCCTAGTATAACATTCTGTGGCACATCACTGGTCGCACTATACCATTCTACAAAAGTTCCGTGCACTTTGACATTAAAGCGGCCATTTTGACGATAATCACTGAGTCATAAGAGTGAAGGATTTGTCTGTACCATAGTTACGAAATTTCGCGCACGCCGTCAAGTGATCAATTCGGTCGAAGACCATGGAAATTTGGAATGACCACATCAACTGGTTTGTCTTAGTCGACAGTCATCGTCAGGCCTCACCGGTCAACAAGTAAATTGGTAACACATGAGAACCTTTCCGAAATTCTTTTCGGTGTTCACTTCCAGGAAACAATGCGAACCGAATAAAATGTTTACGTACCTTGTCGTTGATCAAGCTGTCCGTGATGTTTGGCACAAGCGGTAATACTGTGTTGGTGATGTATGGTAGGCAAAATAGGATGAATGAGCAGCGCGGGGGAGCGATTATTTCAACACTCAGAGGAATATCTCGACACGGTCGTGGAATATGGTCAAAGCCCACATTGGATAGAGGGCTGACAGCACAAGCGACCGGACGAGCCCTCGTTCAACGAGATCGCACCAACGGACGAGAAATGGCAGTCAGAAAACACTCCGATAAAAGGCGCCGATCACACACATAAACCGGGCAGAAGTGCACACGGCGTGCGAGCAGAAACCGGGGTGTTGTGGACAGTAATTCTGACTAATGTATGCGAGCGCGCGCGTGGCATGGCAACTAGCGATTTGGACACTAAGGGTTGTGCTTTATTGGACACCTTTTCGCCACAATATTGCAATCGACCTGTGCTTACTGGGTTCATTGCGATCATCACCTTTGAAAATGGGTGGCACTGTATGCTTCTTCCAAGCTTTAGGAAACTTGTCGTTTCCAAGGGATGGATAGAAAAATTCATAGAAAAGAGGTGATACCATAGCCTGGTGTCATGTTTTCAAAAAGCCGTGATATATCGTGGAACACACTGTGTGGTGTCGATGTAATTATGCTCAAGACTTCTGCTATGTCTGTACTAGGCGCATATGCTAATTCTATAGAACTCGTGGCATACACTCTCAGGTGCCGGGTGCCGAGACCGACAGTCTGTTCTATATTTGTATTTATCAATGCAAACATCTACCTGTCGCTTAAGCTACACTGTTATTTGTGTAGACCTCAAAATGCGGTCAAGTGCGATTTGCTGTTCTCAGTGGAAGAAGCAGACAATGCTTCTGTGCATCATAATACATACAAATTCTATGAGAATGTCATCACAAAACTGGATGTTGTATGCACGTCGAGGTCGCCTGTGTGCCCCACATTTGTGCTGAGGTTCACGCTACGTCTTGATTGGTCGCGCTTTCATCTACCAACACCTCACTCGTCCACGCTTGTAAATGTGACAATACGGTATGTACTTCCGAGTTACGTGTTCACTTAATCGTAGCTATAGTTTGTAAGGCTGAATGTTGATTGCACCCGAATAGGAATACCACATCGGACGTTAAAATTACTCGAGGAATAGATCTTGATGTGTTGTTTTACTCGAATCCAACAGTTGTTGTACGCGAACACACTAAGGACAATCAGCATGTCCATGTAGTATTGGACAATACGAACGGACAGTGTTTTACGTATTGGTAAGATTTGCATTGGAAGGCCAATCGTTGCCACCATTCGATTAGTGCGCTTACCTGTGAATCGTGTTCTCCTGCGGCTCTTCCGTGTTTACACACCACTGTATATTCTTTGCCCTCAAGAAAATATAAAATCATACGCATCGTAATTTTGCATTACAATCATCATCGTTAGGGGGAATGTTTTCTTGTGGTTTGAGGTTCACTCGTGAGCGTCTGGAAAAACGTGCGGATGTGACAAACTAAGTGTTGATTTCACGTTCTCTTCAACTTTCTGATAGCAATTAGCGAACTATTTGAGCTTAGCAAATCATGTGACTCGAAAAGTCAATCAGAGGTTCACAAAAATGTCGGTATTTCATTGATAATAAAGAACTTACGGGAATAAAAGTTGGGAAGTGTGCAACAGAAAAATGACATGAATAACGGCATGCGTCAACACCAACAATCGTTTTGTTTATTGATGAATAGTTGGAGGTTTTAGTGATATTAAATAAGCGTCACACGTACATGTCGCTGGAGTCCAAACTTGAACGAGTAACGTTGTTTATCATATCTTTAATTGTTGGTGACAAACAAAGATAACGCGGGAGTAAATTATGTTGTATGGTACATTAAAAACGCAGAAGCAATGGCTAAACGTCGATCAAGAACTAGTTAATGCTAACATATGCTGCGCGTTTAAGCACAACCATCTAACAGTATGTGTTGATATATGTTTATGGTAGGCGGGATGCAATATCAACTGTTCAATTTGATAACAGCTACTGTTGGAACAACGGACTGTACACCATTCTCTGATTGACAATATCTCGTTCTATAATATAACAATCGTCAAGTCCATCGAGTGTTCGTCTTCATGTCAACATTATAATGATAAATAACGTTGCGTTTGATGATTGACGTTAGCCCATATAAGTAATTTAGTGTACATCTTAACGAGAATCAGTTAAAACAAAATCTCACGTCAGCTAACAGTTGCGAACAATCTGGTGCTCAAGGGAACAGCGACACACTACCTCGACACACGCAGCCAGTCACTCTTTCATTAAACCACAGTATACTGATAACGTGATCTACAATATTCACGTTGTGGTCCAGTCACATACCTATATCGGCAAGCAGCAATTCCGTGTATTTTGCAACTGTAGCATATGACAACAGTGGCGTCGGTGGATTCCAACGTGAACTGTTAGAAAAATCCTGCCAGGGTATTCGATCTTCTGGATCATTTGGTGCATTCCACATGAGACATTGGGACAGGTGGGTAACAGAGTCCAAATGTGAAATTCCAGAGCTGCTGGCGTGGCTTCATAGCTCAGCTGGTAGAGCATTTGCCGCGTTTGGGCATAGTGTTTCTGTCGCTTGTTCGAATCCAGTCGAAGGCCTGACTTTTCACGATTTGATCTCATCTAAAATCATAACTCCGCCAAACTGCTTATTAGTAACACTTCTAGCATTGTTCAGAATGCTGATGAATTGATAAATTTCGGTTGTTTGCTTGCTGCCGTTGTTGTGATCCATGAACTCAGATGGCGTAAGAGTTATTTATTCCTGAAAGCAGAACATGGGTTTTGCGTTTAATCATGACAACAAGCAAAAACACACATCTGCGTAAGGTACTGGGTCCAGAACGTCACATACGACAATGCTCAGTTCCTTAGGTTCCTTTATGTACCAAGAACCATTTCATACGATGCTGTACTTCGATGTTTCTTCTTGTATTTTTCTTGCGGCTACTTCAATGCCAAAATATATGCTGTGGCCTCACTACTGAATAGCAGTGATGCGAGTAGTATAGCACGATTGCTTCTCCTCACTATACCGTTACCTTCACACAAAGGTACGGTCGGAGCTTCCCTAAATTCTTGAGAGACTGTTTCCTGCCTTCAGATGGAGTGAATCAACTGGAACACGGCACGTTTCAAAATTGGACTCTAAAGTTTTTCCTGACAATTCATCATTGCCTGCAACTTTTCCGTCCCGTAAGTGTTCAGTAGACCCTTGCACCTTTTTTAATTCCGGGACGACAGCAAATGACACTTCGATATCTTGTTGTGGCAGGTTATTGAAAGTCACCTACACAAATGTAATCGACAGGATTAGTTGGCTATCAAAGTGTTCACGCCAGACTTTCATATTGTCTTCCTGTTGAGTGTGAAGAAAACCAAGTTCAGTTAGTCGGTAGCTTAGTAGACTGGATAGATGAGCCAAAAATCGCCTTAAGCTAATCGTAGGACTTTTTGTGTTGTCAGCTAACAGCGTAACCCTGCTTTTTCCATCAATTAACATTCAGAGGACTGATGACGAATACTTCGGAACGTGACTCTTTTGTCTTCATTAGCTGCGTCTATTGGGGAAGCAGCAGACTCCTGATTCTCCTTTTTTGGCTCCAGAAGACTGCACCGTTGTCGTCACACCAGTCAGATTACTTCTGCCATTAGTTGCCGATCGTCTTGATGATTACCGTCACAATCCACCCCGTTCTGCAATTGTCTAAGATCAAAGTTTTGCCGCTATTCGTTAAAGTTCTGTAAAAGTGCGTCCGTTATGTAATAACATTGATAGCATACCTGTGTCTGTAAAACTGTTGGCTCATCTATCTCGAAATAATTCTATTTGTTACTTTTTTGTAACTGTCCACGTTTATATCAGCCCGATTCACAGTAGTGGTGTTTCCAGATCTACGTAAAAGTACGGGTTCATAAAGTGGACAGAAAGGATCAAAGTACTTCATGCAATCTTCGGTTTGTTCACATACTGGTCAAAATACTGATCAAAATTTTCCTTACTGCTAACTCCTGAATCATATATTATTGTACAATTGTCATGGTTATTGGGGAATGTTTGGCTTTTATGAATTGAATTCCACTCGGAAACGACTGAAGCTGTCGCATTCTCTTTCGATCCAGTCCCTTTCGGAAGTAAGCCCAGTATTTAGCGTTCATCTAACATGAGGCCCATGGCTCAATGACCAGTATGGTTGCTCCGTGAAAGCATGGCAGGATTCCAAACCTCGCCGTGAGCAAATATATTTTTCGTTTCGTCACATAAAGTGGATTTTTTCACCCGTCTCTTCATTTGACTTGAGAGTGATCAGCTGGTTCAACCGCGCTGTTCTTCGGGTCGCAGCCTTTACGTTTTATGCAGCTCAAGGTCAGAGATTAAAGTTCTGTCGGAACACTCTTTTCATCCGTAGTTGATCCGGAGTAGTTTTCAGACGTTTACATCATAACGATTTAAGTCAATCTGAAAATAAATGGCTGTTCTCAACTCAAATAAAAAAGACTACCTACCAAACAAGGACACGATTTGTCACCGATTACATTTAAAAATAATAGCAGTCTTCCTTTGCATAACCAAGAAATAAGAGTGTCACACTATTCAGGGCATTTGCTGCGAAAACGGCCAAGTGCTTCTTGTTTCCGACGAATAATGACAGCAGTTCAGTCATGTTTGACTGAACGATACCGAAGACAACCTTGAAATGTTACCATGGGATATTTCGACCCCACCGTTTGGTTCTGAGAAAGCATTTACTGTACTGTCGACTGTGTCTTTATGTAGGTCATAAGATATTGCACTCATACGCATTCGAGAAATCGATATTTCAGAACGGAGTTAACTGTCTGTGATTCACTTTATCTTGAACAAATCGGTAATTGTATTGTGCACTATTAGCGGACTGTGAGACAGGGCGAAGCTGCACGAACTGAACAAACAGCAGCGGGGACTGAAAAGCTGGAATGAACCAAATTACCATTAAATGGTTCAAAACAGTGTTGCCAATTCACATTCCTCTCCCTGATTTGCAAGTGTTGCTCAACAAGAATGCGATACAAACACATCACGTGACATATTGCTGTGTCAGTGACCTTGGTTAATCATTGGGTAACGTTCGCGCAGTGTGGCCTGGACAAAATAAGTGTTCGTCAGTTGATCACACACAGTCCTCACAATACTACGGATTAGCTTATCGTTTCACTGATTCCATTCCAGCGCACTTGCGTGCTTGCATAAAAGGTAATCGTCCAATGTCGAACCCCGTGCAATTCGATCGCCTGAATTATTTTCCCACATGATAAGGCGAATGATTGACTGATTACGAAATTACCTAACCGGAAATGTCGCGGTAAACCGCATATAAGCGCTGAGATAAAATGTAGGTGTAGGAAAAAGACATTTGTTGCAGTATGTTCACATTTCGTTTACTCTCATTGGTTGCAAACGTAAAATGAGTGCATGTTATCTACGACAAGCAAACAGAGATAAACAGGGCATGGACACACATTCACACCCTGTATTGTCATCAACGCCACAGCAACGCGATGGCTTGCTTCAACCACTTTTATAAAAATAGCGTCGGTTGGTGAGTTCTGCTCAACATAGCCTCGAGTTCTGATTACGTAACAATACTTGAATGAGCTCGCTCGACCAACTTACTGAGGTGTCTAGCAATCGATAATGCGGAATTTCAAGCAACGGATTCACCGTGTCATTGTGGTACGTGTTCGGCGACTCGCTGAGATAGCCGTCGGTCTGTTTTGTCTACGTAAACGTCACTACAATTGCAAGTGAATTGGCAAATAACGTAATAGGCTGAATAATCAGATGAACTTCTTTCGCGACTGTGTAGAACGGGTCCTTTGGTGGTATGAACCAAGCGTAATTAGGCAGCTGCATACGTACGGGGTAGAGCAGACTTCAATTTGTGCTTGATGTGGTTTGCCAGATGATCATCTTTGGACTGCAGAAGTAGAAGTATATCTTTCTTTTGTGCTGTTTGGACTCGTTTATTGCATTTGTTTATCATGTTGAGATTTTCTATGAACTTTTCAGGATATTCATTTACCGGCAACGTTTTTCTTAGCATTTCTTGTTTCGTCTACAGCTTGTCGGGGATGTAAATACGATTGGCACTATGAAATGAGATCTTGGCCAAATCACGCTTTTTACGCTATCAAGGCAGAGTAAAAAAGTAAACTGAAGATATTGTCCGCCCCATATCGTTTTACGATTGACGGATTGTTGTAATGTCTCCTCCTCACAGCTAATGTTGAGTACATCTAAGAAAGTTAAACTTTCACTTGATTTGTTTTTCAACTTTCTTTACTGAATTCACCCAAATCTATCAAAATTTTCGTTAGTGTAAACTTCTAAACACCTTCCCAAAAAGCGGGATATAATAAAGGTACAGAGGCCGCAAGTTGCGACATCAAGAATTATGGTCAGGCGTCATATAGGATCGTTGACTTCTGTACAGGCGGTGATGTCGCGCCTACAGTCTCAAAGGAGGGCCCTCAGAGCAACTCGGCAGAACAGACCGAGTTCAACCCCACAGCTTCCTCAATTTTAGGTCTTATTTCCCAAGCTCTTCCTCGCACTCTCCTCTCTCTTTTCCCGCGAAGTTAAATGAAGAAGTAGCTCTTAAGTGCATGTATACGAACTGTCTGAGTTTGTTTAATAAATTACCGGAAATTAGACAGTTAATTCATGACACCCAACCCCATATGTTTGCTTTCACAGAAACCTGACTTACAGCTGACATCAGTGACAGTGAACTGAGTGTCCTTGGGTATTTAATTTACCTAGCTGACTCAGTTCCCGGGAGAATGAGGGGGCTCTGCGATTTTCTTTCAGCAATACTTCCCGACACCCACGGTTATCAGTCAATTTCAGTCCTTTGGTAAATGGTGGACAGAATAATCATCAAGCCCCCACTTGGACACAGTGACCACTCTCTGCTCACTTTTAATCTTATTTGCTACTGGTTACAGCAACCAGCAACAAAAAAATCCACAGTTCGAAATTTTAATCAGGCTGATTTTAACAGACTGAGATGCTACCTGGGTCTACTTCTCCTTGATTATGACTCCGTAGACCAGAACTAGCGTGTTCAAAGCGAAATTTAAAAAGCGGGAAACTCCGAGGACCTAAGTGTGTTTCACAATGTTCGCAATAGGTGCAAGCGGGAAATCCGTGAGAACACCAATCTCGTACAAGAAAAGATCCTCCTCGGAGCTCGCAGGAGCAAAAATTCATATTTCAACATATGCGACGACGAGTAGACTTCATCTGACTCTCTAATTGTGACTGAGTTATTCATAGAGTACTATTCAGCAGTCTACAACGTCACACCGCCGAACTGGCACCCTATCCTGCCGTTGCGGGACTTCCGGCAACCACTCGTTATCTTTGATGTTCCTGTATTAGGTGTTGAAGACCTTTTATCCATGATTAATTCATGCACCGTAATGAGTCCTGAGAAGATCCATCTCAGAATTCTCAAAGAAGGAGCTGCTAGTCTGGTACGGCCCCATTATAAGCTGTTTAAACGGATACTCCGGACTGGCATTCTCCCAAATGCATGGAAAAAGGCAACAGCCACACCCATCTTCAAAACGGGCGTCAGGCGCTCTCCGACTGACTATCGGCCAATCAGTCTTACTAGGATTCTTTACAAAATACTGGAGCTGTCAGTAGAGCGTGCCATCTTCAACCATTCCTAATCAAAACATCGTTTTTTACTCAACATTACTTCCATTTCAACCGGTCATGCATTACAAATATGCTCATTTTCATGGACAGTCTGACAGACGCCAAAAACACTCGTCTCAACTCAAATACTATCTTATTTGACTTTCCAAAGCATTTGACCGTGCTCCACATGGCTTTCTGAAACACAAACTGGATCCTATGGTATTTAAAGAGAGGTTCTTCACTAAATTGCCTCTCTTCTTGATAACAGAACTATGAGAGTTAGAACCGGATCAGGTCTTTCGTCTCCCTTTTTAATTTCTGCGGGAGGTTTTCAAGGGTCAGTGCTAGTTCCTCTGTTATTTCTGATTTAGACCAATGACCTTCCGGGAAATATTTCCAGGAACGCTCTCCTATATGCCGGTGACCTAAAAACCTGCAATGTCACTGTTTCCAGTGCACTACAGATTGATCCTGACGCAATTAAGGGCTGGTCGGACGATTGGAACCTCCCACTAAATGACAATAAGTGCGCGTGCATGTCGCTTGATGGAAAGTCTGGCAATTCCGTCGTGATTTATAGTTCGCTCAGTACAGTAGATATCATGAAAATCGACCTGAAGAAATATTCGGATCTGGCTGTCGTCTAACTTATAGTTCACGTACTACCACGAGATGACGGCAGAAAAGGGATTTTCCGCTCACAGTGTGATTAAGTGCACTTTCCTCTACATAGAAAAAAAAGTATTTCAAACGCTTTTTAGGGTTTATATAAGATCGTTCCTCGAGTATGCTAATCAGGTCATGTATAAGGGCCTGAAGAAAGACATACTGGGTGTACAGGGTGTCCAGCGCGCGGCTATCAAACTAGTCACGGGCTTAAGAAATGTTGCATACGAGTCTCGATTTGAAATAGTTGATTTGTGTCTACCTGAATTTTGACGACTCCGCGGTGATTTAATTTTCACACACTTCTTCCTAAGAGTAGGTCTCGTTGTACGGTTCTTTATCGTAGCGAATAACGATGGCCAACGAAGACATAATAGGAAGCTTTTCAAGCTTTGTTCTTGGACCTTCCTCAGGCAGCAGTTCTTTTCTTATACGATTACCAAATGTTGGAACAGCTTTCCTCCTGAGGTCGCTAGCAGCGTTTCATGAGATCACATTAAAGCATTGTTTGAGTCTCACTTGCTTAAAACCTCGTTATACGAGTACTCTTACTCTGTTCTTAGTACTTACTGTAATTACCATGAGCGATGCCACACTCTGTTTTCAGTTATTGCCTTTCAGGTCAACAGATACCCGTTTGACATTGAGCAAGAAAAAGTGACTGGATCCGGGTACTTTGGGTCTATATCTCGAACCCGTGTGTCAATCACTGAATCGCGGAATCCTTGTCTTACAAAACCGAATTAAACGGCAATTCAGCTTTCTTAGATGTACTCATCACCAGGCGTGAGAAGAGGACATTACAGCGATCGATCCATCGTAAGGAGAGAGTAAACGAAATGTAAACATATCGCAATATACGTATTCTTTCTGCACTGATGGAAATGTGAGTAGTGTGTTCAGTTCAAACACATAGGGAATGGTTTCGTGTTGCTTCTATTGTCTTTGAAGCAACAGAGTAGGTTGTGAATTGTGTTCCACATATGAATATGTTTTGTTGTGGTTTGGAATTCATGTGGTTTAAACCGCCTCCAGTAAACACATATGGTTATGCAGTAAAGTTTGCGGTGTCTCTGTTCGCAGCGATAAATGTTTACCCCCAAACACGAGCATGAACCATCGTTGCAGTATTCCCCGCACAATGTGCAACCACATGAGTTCTAGTCCCCACGGTGGCAAAGATATTTGCCGCTGATACGCCCTAACAAGAGCAAATCCTGAGTATTACGTTTCTTTTCTAGAGGGGCTGGCTGAAAAGTGTATAGAAATGCTGGTGATGTTCAGTTTTTATCAGCCAACTCGCTTACTGCTTATTTTTGGTAATGCCTACAGTTTTTACAGCACGCTTGATGTAATTTACAGGATCACACAGACCCATGCAGTAACCATATCTTGGTCGTAGTCATTCGAATTCAGTGAATCCATAATTTAACGAACTCCTTCCGTATAATCCAAACAACCTGAGATTCCAAGTTCACGAGTACACTAACGATTTGAAACAATAACTATCTTTGCAAGGTGAAGAAAATTAGCCGTGATTTATACCCATTTTGACAGTCTAGATGCCATTCTTCAAGTCAATCGAAAAACTTGTTTTATTAATTTATTGATTAAACTTTACGGTCTTCTACAAACTTGTCCGTATTAATCAGTGTGCTAAGTAAAGGGTAATAGATTAACCAAATGCATGGGCATATGCGCGTATGGATTTGAAATGAGACCGAGTTGAGAATGCAGATATACATTTAGAAAGGTCAGAATGAAGAGGATGACCGGAATCGAACAAAATCTTAAAAGCAAATGACTTGTATGCTTTAATGTGTTGAACCACTACAGAAACAATGAAACTATAACGAGGAATGCCGGAACAGTCAAACAAATTCCGCTTGAATTCAGCAGGAAATCTCAAACCTTTGGCTAGAATTCCAAGAAGAATAAACGGAGAACAATATGATCAAAGGAAGGATACACGTGCATTTGCAAAACGAATTGAGCAGTAAAGAGCGTGCGTTAGGTCAGCCGGTCAGTTCGATAAATGCGAAGTAGTGGGATATTCCTGAACGTTGGAAGCCGGAGACGAAATCTTCTGCATACTTTAACACAAACAAATCTTTGAGAAAGGAAGTTCACATGAAAGGAAGAAAAACTGCAGAGAAAACTGCGCCTTGAGGATCATCCAAGATCGTGATCCGCGTGTAAACTGGCAGGTATTCGAAAAGTAAACACTTACCAGCATAAAGAGAAATGGGTGATTATCATAAGCTTCTAGAAAACATAACAGAATTCCATTACTGATGTGGTAAAAAACACTGCTGTAATCGATTGAACAGAAATGGACTACAGGGGCAAGACAGAGCAATGCGTCAGGAGTTGACCAGAATTGACAGTGCGTAAACCGATGTGGATCAGTATACTTATTCGATAATATCATGCCTTTCATGAGAAGATTCTCAAAAGCACTGAGCGCCATTGAGGTAGATCCAGTTGGTAGAAATTTAGACGTGCCATTCTTTCGTATCGACATGGTGCAAGCAGTTGTGTAACAGTCATCAAGTTTCCTATTAAGACCGTATAGCATTTGTGGAGAATATGACCCATTCCTAATGGGAAATTGACCCAACTCCATTTGTTACGATGGATTCGTTTTGTAAAATCTCCTTATTCAATTTGAACATGTCATATTTGCATGAATTTCTTCACTTCTGTGCGTCCGGATCGTTTGCCTTTGCTTAACATCTGACTGAAACCTAAACCGAAACGATATTCGGCGGGTTCAGATTATTTGCACGTAAACGTAAACATTGGGACAAAATACCCCCAGTACGGAAGTTATGGTTAGAGCGATTAGACAACCCGAAGAGAATCGGAATCTTAGGAAGATCACTATAAAGCTGTTACTTAAAAGATGATAACAATCAAGAGGGGTGGGTCAGTTAATGTCGTGGCCTATCTTGATGTCGTTCTTGAAAGTGTTGACTGGACGCGCGCGGTAGTAAAAATTGCTCCCCGCTAGGAATAGATGATTTTTATTTGTTGTTATAACGTAATGAAAATTCGCTCATTAGAGAAAGATTTTTGATGTCTGGTTCATATGTTGCCCTACCGATCGGGCACTCGCAATTATGAACCTGGATTTCAGTCTTGAACGCAGCCAGGGTTTCAGTTGAACTGTCTTCATATTTCTGTTCGATTCTGTCCATTTAACTGACGTTTTCTGGACTCCGATTTTCACTTGTCGTCTCATGCTGGTCAAACCGAGGTCTTCCGATGATGGTTTGTTCACGAGTTACCGGTTGTGCGTCTTGACCATATCCCTTGGATGCGTTGAGAATATTGGAATACCGACGTCTCCAGCTTATTAATCTTTCACAATAAGACCTTAGAGGACTAATCTCGTTCAGATGCCATAGTTTTCCTGCTGGAGGGAGTTCCTTGTTGAAGTTTTCTTTGCCGAGGAACACTGATGTATCGTTAACAAGAATAGCGTATGCAGAATGGATGAGGGCGCATAGCACAAACAGTAACGATACAGTACGTGTTTAATGCATCGAGTCTCTGTAGTTAGCACAACTGTTTTCAACGTTCTCCTAGCTAATGGCAGATGTGCTAACTGACTCTTCGGGTCAAGGCTACACATCTTGTACCCCAATTGAGGGCATCATATGGTCACGATAAAGACTACTTATTCATGGATTACAGAACTAGTGAGTTTTCATGAGCTTCGGAGCAAGGATGCTGACGTAGTTTCCTTTTGCTTAAAACTATTCTATTATTTTACTAAATTTTTATTATAATCGGTCACTTTATTCTGTTACAAAAACCCTATAATCATTGAACTTAAACTCAGATAGCGTGAGGATTTTCTGAACAAAATATTTTTCTCTGTCTACAGAAGGGTCCAGCGAGCGTCCATGTTGGATCCACTTGTTTTTTTTAAATTCTGTTTGTTCCTGATTTTTTTTTAGCACAATCAAGTCACTGACATGCAGACAACACAAAGATGTAGCTAATTGCAGAGTGTCTGAAAGATATGAGAAATCATTAGAATGCCTTCAACCGCATTGATCAATGGTCCATCGACAACAATTTGGGATTAAGTTTGAAAAACTGTAAAGTCTTGCATATTTGTCTTCCAAATAGTGTCGCCTTGAAGACACCAAAATAACCATCTTTGTGTACGAACATGATTCAAATTTCAATCTGAACATCACCCACAATTGATCGCAGCTGTCACATTCCCATAGACTATCCAGTCGGCCCCTTTTGCAATCACCTAGCAGGTTTAATGAGATCGGAGATTTCGATCTGTCTAGGAAGTCCTAATCACGGGGTTATCGATTGGAGTTAACAGACAGTTACTGTGTCCCCATTTCGAGACGATCGGGCAACATGATCATTACTCACAAGCGAAAGTGGTTGAGCGTTCACATATGATAATGCAGTCGTGCCTAACGTGAGGTCAATGGCGCAGTGGTAAACACGGTTGCCTGCTCATGAACAGCGTGTCCGTGATTCAAGTCCCGGCAGTGGCGATGATATGCACTACTGACGAGTTCTAATGAGAGTGAAACTCGAGTCTAGTGCTTCTGCTATTCGAAAGGGGCCGACTGGAAAGTCTATGGGGATGCGACAGCTGCGATCAATTGTGGGTGATGTTCAAATTGAAATAAACCAAATCCCAGACTACTCATCAGTAATGATTCAAATTGTCAAGTGAGAAACCCTTGTAGTTTGCACAATTGCGCGGTTACTGTTGAAATAATGCAACTGACATTTCTTATGAGGAATTTGGTTTGGACAAGAATCATACTTTTATCATGAGCCAGAAGAGCAAAGAATAAAAAATGTGTTTCAAACGTAGCCATATAAGAAATTTATATCTGTAATCAGTCGCTTACTATAGACGTAGCAATGAGAAGGCAGACGCTGATAGGTGTTGGTATAACTGGTCGTATGAGAAGATTGCGTGAACACGGAACTGTCATTCATATTACGCCTATATAGCGGCAACACCGAAATTTATTCATTAAGTCGTCTGTCTATCATCAGCACAAAAACAACTCGGAAGTCATCGGCTCCAACGAGCTCCCCATGATAACTGTATCTCCCTGTCAATATGGTTTGTTCTGTTAATTAACACTACAGCTTTTCACGCACAGCTACAGAAATACTTTCAGTTGACCTTCTACAATTTCTACATTCAAGCCTTCTGTGTCAATCATATCGTATAGAAATTCTATTGCCTAGTGCAGTGGAACATTGATAAACACTAATTGAACGTCCATTGAGCTCAACAACTTGTATACCCTGTTTGACTGGGTCGAAATCTTCAGACGAGCCTTTCAGAGTATGCGTGTCAGACTTTGTGTTTGCAATGTCTATATCAACCATCGATCCAGGTTGCTTTTTCAGACATTTCTCATAGATAAAACCGGTGTGACTAGTACTCTGGTTTAATATTTCCGCCATGGCGTGAACAAACTGGCTAAACGACATCACACTGCAGAGCTGAACCGGATCTGCACAGCTGTCAAGTAGCTGTAGGTTGGAAAGATCACCTGAGTTTCAACATGCATGAGAAGATACCCCGTCATTACCAGCTGTCTCCAACATCGGCTATCAATATTCTCCTGTGTACATATTTACGCACGTCAGTAAAACAAACAGACACTTGGGTACTAACATTACCAAATGACAAGTGAACCCAACATTGCTAAAACCGCCATCTTCATGCATTTGTAACGAAGTGGTCACACAGAGGGTATTACCTGTACCTTCAGTGTCATCAACCAAATATCAAGTACGAAGTAGCTAGCTGCTTCGGAAACGGTCGCGGTGAGAAAATTCACATCCATGTACTTCGTGTACAAAGTCAAATCGTAACCATCCTTTTGTTGCCATGGTAGTCTGTAAAGTCTTGTACACAATTTATTGTCTTTCCATTCCAGCAGTTCACTACCTCAAACTTATCCGTCATCGCTTGTTTCGAAAGCTGTGAGTGATCTACAGATACAGCCCTTGACCCTTAGCATTTCCGGCGATTAGGTATGGATGTCGTGATTTGAAATTTCCATACAACCGGCACGGCGTCGTTGTTCAACTGGTATAGCACATGTCTCGTAAAAGCAAGTTGTTCCCGCTGCTAGTTCAAATTCTCCAGAAGCCTTGGGATTTTACAACTAGATAGCTTCATAAGTAACAGATGTGCCATACTACTCACTCGTTACACTTGCGTTTAACCTCACTGTTTCTGAACGACTTACATAAATCGGCTCTAACTTAGATTGATGTAACCACAGTGATCGAACAAAATGTATTTGCAAGGAGGATATCCCACATGACGTCATTAAACTTCAATTTTATGCGGGCTATATTGCTTTAACCATTTCAAACTTATATCTGTTTCCCCTTCAGTACTGGTAATTTAGTTGTTCACTCAGAAGAAAACTCAGCCAGAACCACTATATGTCACATTTCTGTCTGGTAATTCATTCGGTTTGTTCGCACAGGTCGTCTAAGCAGAATGTCCAGCTGTCCACCTTGATTATTTTTTGTGATGCCCGTAGATACACTACTGCAAGCAACGCCGCAGTCAGATGTGAATATATACATATTTATGTATGGTATATATATATATATGTAAAAATTTCGTTATGTTCGTTTGCTTGAATGTCAGGCAGTTGATGTCGCATTTGTAAAGAGATTGGACTGGACAAACGTATCGATACAAGGTCAACTGGCGATTCACACAAGGCTACCGTCAATCAATGTAGACAACTCGAACGAGCTGGCATGTCAGCGCGGTGACCAATCCTGATAAGACGCTGCCGTATCATCGGATTTCCGTTTAACGAGCATTGAATTAAAACGAGTTGTTTAAGTGCATCACGTGTTAAAACAGACGAGCTACAAGCGGAACGGAGCCGATTAGTGGGAAACGCATAGCGTCGGCACCAATTGTAATTCCTCATTTTACTAATGCATCTTGTCTATAAAATGACCAATAGAAAGTGAATAAAACTATGATTTGCTTTGTGTCCCAAGTTCTGCTCTTGATTCCGCCTCGGAAATTAGCGACTTTTCATCAGCAGTCACACAACATACATACTAGTTCCAAGATGGCAGCTGTGTACTTCGTGATTTGACCCCGGCAATGTAAAAGACAAATATGTGACCAGCTGTATTTTGTGTTTCCACTTACTTCTGTGAAATAGTGAACATTCCAAGTTGTTAGTCCGTAAAGATATTTCACAAACATGGATGGCCTTAAACTTACTTCGTTCATTGTTGGGTGGTACTCATAGTTATCCGACTTCAACTTTAGTTCCCGGGATTATCAGTACGGGCATTGTATATCTTGTCGAGAAGAGCAGACAATCTGAGATAGACTTGGAAGCAATTGTAGTTGAACATCAGACGCGATTAACAGGTAGTATTTAGTGTGAGGTTAATATAGAGTGCCCTCAATACGTTCGACCTCAAACACCACAGCCACGCTGTGTTTCTACATACTATATCGTCACATCAGGTCAAGGTTAGGTGCATTGCTGATTTGATTTGATTTGTCTAGACAGTCATTCAAAAAGTAGGGCAAATCTGCTGATGTCGTGCCTGGGGATGAATTTATTGACCAGTAATCCCTATTGATCGATTGGTCGCATTTACTGTTCATTCACTGATGTGCGTAAATGATAGAATGAGAGACGTGTCTACGATATTTGCAAAATAATAAATCCGAAAAAATACCTGGATAGTAAAATCAGTAATGAAATATGAGTGACGCTCAGTTTATAGCAATATCATTTCTTAATCCGTGCACCAGGGCTCAACATACACGTTCAAACCCGAGCAACATATTCACAAGAAGATTCCGGGTGATCGCGTTTCAGACTTAAGATTTTGAGTTTAGAAAAACCTTACGTTTATAATGAGTTTTCCTTTAGTTTACCAAATGACAGTTTTTAACATAATATTTCGAGTTGCAGGTCATTCCTGTAAGTCATCCACATGAATAACTCATTGTTGAGCATATCAGCAGTTAAAAACATTTGAGGGCCGGCAGACAATTGTACCCCCTCATCTAATGCTTACGAAACAAAACAGTCTACAAATCTTAACCGTTTATGGCCAATCCGGTTAGCTGTAATCGATGAAAGCACTGTCATGTTAAAACAGAAGAAGTAAAAATAAGAAATATTTGATTGGCAAAATCAGAGCACTGTGAAAACATGGACAATATGTATTGTGTGTTTATGAAAGACCGGACGGGTACAACTAAACCCGAGTTGCAAGTTTCTGATGATTATCAAGCAGATCGTCATCTATTTTGTTTACTTGTTCCTCTTGATTCAACGCCTGCACCTCATGAATCTCAACTGGAATCGGCTGCTTGCAACATCGCTTTTTGATAGTGACACCGAGGAGAATGAAGTACAAAGGGATCGGAGTGAACAATGAGACGGTGATCGGCATCACGGCCCCAAGGTCACCGGCTGGTTGTGGCATTGAATAGAGCAAAACCAATATGGCGGCACCGATATTCTGAATTCCTGTCTCCAACGCAATTGTGATTACTGCCGGACGTGGTTGTCGCAGAATAAATGCAATTAATGCAGCCAAAACGAATCCGAACCAAGGCAAAAGAGCCCCGGTTGGTATAACGATCGGATACGAACCGATCAGCTTGAATATCGACAGGTTGGCGTAGATACCGAACGTGAGAAAGAAGAGTAGGAAGAATAGAAACAGTGGTCGTGTCAATTTAGTGAACCATTTCGCTGCTTTGGGTTTCCAGAATCGCAAACCAAGACCGAGAAGAGCAGGAGTTGTGATTTGTAGTAGCTGAATGCAAATGTTTCCGTAGGGGATTTGCACTTGGTTCACATCGATAAAGAATCGACCAAGAGCGAATAACAGTAGCGGCATCATGACTGAATGAAGGAAATGAAATATGGTAAGATCATAGACGGGCCTACGAGAAACACCGGGTTGTCATGGCAACAGGACACAGAAGATTACCGAAAGCCTATCAACTAACCTAAGCTTTGCTGTCCGGTAACTTCAGTTCTGGAGTCAATTTTTAACTTGCGACATCACTACCAAGTAATATCATACTTTAGATTAATGGTCGAGGTGTAATCATGCTGCATCCAATAGACAGTTGGCAAATTAGTTCGTGCGCTATCACGAGTAAGGTAAGTGTGGGCACTATTGGTCGCATACAAACCTACGTGACAAGTGAACGGAAGGGTATGAATCAGCCTAGGCAGAAATTGTCCTGAACAAGTGGTCAGATGATTGACGAGACAGGTCAGTGGGAATCGACAAGAGCACTAATAAGGCAGGGCGAGCCATCTGTCTGTGTTCGAGCTGTCACACATGCACACACACACACACACACACCGACCCAGAAGGTCAACACATGGGTACAGATGAACAGTAAAAATACTGTAATTCCCCCAATGGATTGTGCTATCACAATAATTTTTCCAACAAAGAATGGATAACAGAAGGCTGCATCACTGAACGACACAGATTTGCAAACTGTTAAGATAGTGACCGAAAATTAACAATTTTCCCACAGAATCTGGAGCACGTCATGCTGTGTTTTTAGATTTATCGCGTCATTTGTAGACTCTAACTTGACGTTTTATAGCCATGCTTTCAAAACGTTAAACACTACTTGTCACGTCTCAGTTTTGTAGCGTCATTACTGGCCATTTCTTCTCGCACCGTCAACATGTCTTATCTGATTGTTCTGTCCCTATATGAGTGACTTGATGACCGTAACTTGTGTTGTTGATATCGGGGTGGATTGGTCATTCACTCGTAAACCAGACGTAGTGTCTAAAAAAGACATTGAGGATGGAGACCGAGTAGTTGTTGCACGGAATGTACAAATGGTCCCATATAATCCAAGCTTACATCAAGAAGATGTAACCAATTCTAACTAATTATATCTAGCACATTATATGCTACGTCTGATTGATCCGCAGAGTACAAACATGTTTCAACACTGGTAGCTGTTTCTTGTAAAACGACACGTTTCCCTGTAAGTCGCAATCGACTAATGTAAACTGGTTTCGTATGATATTTAGTCCAGCTTAATTTACACACGGCATTTCTCAAGACAATATAGGTTAACAGAGAGAAACGCATCCTGATGTGGACAATATTTTTCAACTAACTGTCCACCCCGATCTTAATAACGCAGCAAGTTGCCTTCAGTACGGATTAAACGGTCAGATAAGACATGTTGGCAGGAATTGGAACAACACCGCCCAACGATCAAGTCACGAAACTGAGGTCTGTTAAGCGACTGTTATGGTTTTCACAACATGGCCACAATACGTCACGTCAGAGACCACAAATGGTGCGTTAAACCTAAAAATACAGCATGACGTCCATCAGTTTGTGTGGAACAATTGTTAGGTCGTGATCTGTCTCTCAGTGACATAAATCGGTTTCGATCATTAAAGAAGTTTTCTATTTTCTATTGTTTTATGAAAAAACCGTCTTGATGGCACAATCCGTTGGGGAAGTATCGTATTTCCACTTTGTCCATTTGCACTCACCGGTACATGCCAGTTTCTAGTTCAACGCTGCCTTTCAAGCGCTGAAATGGTTAAAGACGTGTGTGAGTAGCCAGACGATATCGATTGTAGACCGTGGTGGCCAAAGCATTAGGTCGATGGAGCCGAGATGGTTGTGATTACAGCGGTGACTTGAGCTCGCTTCCTAACCCGATCCGATTCCGAGTCCTGTTCGTTGAGTAAGCCTTTTCGGTTTGGGCTCTGAATTTTGTAGCCAGCTCAACACAACATGGACGGTCAATATTGTTTTGGCTGTGTCAGCCCTACCTTCATTTGTCTAACAGTTACTTAAATGGGTACCGCCCTAGTACCTCAGATAGGGTTCGCCCGACTTATCTGGCCGTTCAGACGACGACGACCGAAGGCCATGCCAACCTGAGTACGTCGTTCACATAACCCACTCACGGAAGACCTGTGTGGCAGAGATGTCCGTGTGATTTCTGCACCGTACGAACACACTCACGCTCGCAGTACTCACCGCGTACCCGTTAGCCTGCACCCTGGCAGTTAACTTGTCCAGGCCCACTAGTTTTGCTTACCTAAACTGGAGTCAGGAGAACGACAACGTGATTTAAATGTGACATTTAGCCAATCAAGAGTCTAGTTTTGAAATGTAACACCGGATTGAATAGGCAATGGTCAGGTCACCTTCGTCTCTATTCGTCTTGCTCTTTGCTAAGTGGTAGACCAACCAGATAAGCGTTTGACTTCATATTTCTTAAACATTTGTGTAATTCTCTGAATAAATAGTGCTCAATTGGTCAGGTTGTTTTGGAGAGGGAGTTCATACTATCGATGTTGTTCGCTCCAACTGATGGCACTACGATCAGGACTTCGTGACTAAGCGGAAACAACTGGACCTTTCTTTGATTACTGAGTGAAATTTTGATACTTCAAAAGTTGTTAGTTGAACGCCACCTACAAACGTTTGTACATTTTCCATTCAGATAAATGAGAATCGGTCAGTTACTTCAGTTCAACTAGTAGGTTCTGATCACGAGCAATAGATTGGATTGGACAAGGGTGATTCTATCTATTCTTCTGGAGAAATGATTAGGTAAGCTGAACATCAGTCACAGGAGATCATGGCTGAGTGTGTAGGTTTGATAGCACAAGTGTACCTATAGGAAACTCAGCAAAATAGTGGTCGACACGCAGTCCTTAACTTCATGAAAATCATGGTAAACCATCATGTCCATACTCTGATATGCACTTTTGATTAGCCCTACTCAGAGAGCAAACCAATTAATTAATTACTCTGAAGTAACCATTGTTGACGGCTTTTTTGTTGTTGAGTAATTCCATCGGCTAGCTTACTTTGATAGACGCACTGAATTAGAGATATGCTCGCCATGTTAGGCTCATGCCAAACGCATATCTTGATTAATTAGACATCGATCAAACAATAATAATCCAACCTTCTCTAAACATTTAAACTTTATTATCCCTTAACCAATTAAGTAAACATAACAGAGTTACTGTGTCTCCTCTCGAGGCAATCGGCAACCTGATCATTACTCACAAGCGAAAGTGGTTGTATGTTCATATGCGATGATAATTCGGTCGTGCCTAATGTGATTTGAATGGTGTAGTGAACAACACGGTTGCCTCACGAAAGCATGGCCGGAGTTCCACTGGCGGTCGTGGCAAGGATATACACTATTGACGAGCCCTAGTGAGAGCGAAACTCGAGTCTAGTGCTTCTGCTGTTCGATATGGGCCAATTGGAAAGACCATGGGAATGCGACAGCTGCGATCAATTGTGGGTGATGTTCAATCTATATAAAAATCTAACTATCTGGAAAAGGCATGACTGATCGTGTTTTGATCACAACTGAGTTCCGGGCTACTCAAATCCGTATCCAAGCCAGCCAGGAATACAAAGAAGTGAACACACGATAAACTGCTCGACGAGCAATGCACATCACCTTACTGATGCATCACCTGAACAGGGGATCGTCGGTGACGATTGGTGTTTGTACCTAACCACAATTATCAGGTTAATTTGTGATTTTTAATTGGATTCTATTTCGCTTTTTATACACGACCAACTTTGCCTTTGTTACGCATTGAATGATGATCGTCATTCGCTTGCCTCACAGTACGGTGCGAATAAATGCATTTCGTTTATTCATAAGTAGCAGATACTTCAACAAGGAACCGAAGGTCAAATTGGTTTCTCTGCATAGCGTGACAAATGTTATCCATTGTCGTTAACCGTCAAATTAAATATGACATTTTTACTCTGTTTTTACAAGCAGATATGCTGCTCCACAAGCTCCTTCCTAGACACATGACACCATGACCAAAACGTCACCCTAACAATTGGCAAAAGTACTTAATAAATCATAACAGAAAATAGGACAAGAATTCACCTTTTGAATTAGACAGACACTTTAGAGTAGGAAAGGTCAATAACACCATGTGAGTCTCTGTATGCACACGTGATCGACCGGAAGTACGGTGTAGTATTGGTGATCTAAACTAATTTTGTCTAACGTAGTCTAAACATGTAATCTGACGGACAGTTCATGCGGCCTCGTGATAGTGTGACATTCGTTATTGCGGGCGACCTTTCATGCTTCGCCGGAATCGGACATGGTCGTGTGTACCGTGCACACTATGCATTTTGGTAGTAAGTTTTCGTTCAGGATGAAAGATTGTGAAAAATCCGAACTCCAACCAAATTCGAACCGCGTTTGTTTATGCTGAATGTATGACAGATTTACTATATGGTTCAGTGAAGATATAATCTCAGTGCTCAACAGTAGCTCTGATGGATTTCAATATTAACATTCTGAAAGATCTCAAAGAGCAATCAATCCTCTTGATCATTAGACGTATTCCGTATGACACGGTGGGATGAGCGGGTAACCGAATCCATTTGTGAGGTTTCTGAAATTCGACATAGCTACGTACACTATCTGGTGGAACAGATGTTGCGTAAAGGCGCACAGGTTTTGCGGCTGGTTGAAATCCAGCAAATTTCCAGGTTTCTCCCATGAGAACGCTTTTAAATTTGAAAAATTTGCCACACTACTATCTAGTAACGTCTGACAAGACTGTGTTAGTGTGATGCGGTTTGCTGTCCCGTAGGTGACATCATGTTGTACACTTGTGCATGCCATGTCAATGGTTAACTGGAATTTATGTACACGATTAAGTGTTTCTAAAAGGTTTTCCATTGTTTAAGAATTATCGGGGGAATGACGCGTTCTGCTAAAAGAACCAGTCTATACGACGTGATTTGTTTGCACTAATATGCACAAACAGGTGGTTTGTAATGAACTGCTCAAAACAAGATCATCCTGATGTGATGAGTTGGAATCATAAAGATCAATAAACCAATCTGTTAAAACACATACGGTTGATATTCGTATGAAGTACGACACTATTACAGTCGTGTTTAAGATAACTTGACAGGTGGTCTCCAGCGTTCAACAGGCTCAGATCATACATTCACAGGCACACTCGTTAGTAAAACAGACTATCGCAAATGTAACCGGGGCGTGGGTTAGCGGCCTGGACCAAACGTGAAGGGGCACCATCTTGTGTTGTATAATGGGCAGCCTCGTTGGTGAGTAATTGAGTGCGTACAATCGGAAATTAAAAGGTAGGTCTGAACACCAGCAAGACGATGGACCAGAAACGATTATCGGAATAGTGTGTACGCACCATGAATGTGAATTCAACTGAGCCATGTAAATGAGTGTATGCGCTTGTTATCCTATGTTTTAACGTGACCTGTATGGAATTTCATGCAAAAAACAATATCACAAGCTAAGCGACTTTTGTGGTCACAACTATTGGTGCCATGACGAACACGAGGATGAAGATACCCTGACCGCAGCCGTTCGAAGATGGAGACGTCCGGACGTTCCTGGAGGACTTCGAGGACGTGGCCGAAGTGGTCGGAATCAAGACCGGCCGTGAGAAGCTGGCTGTCCTGCGGATGCTGTTTAAGGGCAGGGCAAAGGCGGAGCTGGAGGTCATGAGGCGGTTTAAGGTGTCCAGACATGGTCAAAGATCGGATCCATCCGTGTTCGCTGTCACTCTGCAAGGTTTGTTGAACGCGGTAATACCAGAGTTGGATCAAGAACCACGACGGCAGTTGTCCACGGAGCAGTTTATTGAAGGTCTCCCAATGGTGATTCGCGACCAAGTCCTTATTGTCCATTTCGCCCGGTCGATGGACCTTGATGAGCTTGCGAAGGTGACACCGGAGTTGAGAGTAATGTCCGTGACCTATGTGGATACGAACGGCAATGCGGACGAGGAGGCATTGGAGGAAGTGTAGAAATCAATGGAGCAGCTGGTAGCGGACGTAGCTGTACTAAGAACTGCATCGCAGAGGAACAGTCGGCTAGGAAGCCGTTTCAGCCGTGGCAATAAAGGTCATTGGAAGAAGGACTGTACCACTCGGCGATCAAGCGGTGTTAGACTAAACTTTTTCATGATCTTTTTCTGTGTTGGGCGGGTCAATTAGTAATGGGAGCGATTGAGAAGGGGGCCGTACATACAAGGGTTGAAGTTGATGGAGAGATAATACAGTGCTTGGTCGATACAGGGGCGGCTGTTTCGCTGATTGCTCGTGCAGAAAAGCAAAACATAGAACCGACATCCATGATGGTCAGGACAGTTGCAAGTCATAGTTTACTGGTTGACGGTGTGAAAGAATGTGGGATGTGTATCGGCAGCCATATCATGAAGCACAGCTTCATTGTATCCCCAGAAATCAAGCAGACAATCTTCGGAGCCGATTAGTTCTCTGAAACAGATACCGTGATTGACTTGAAACTCAAAAAGCTGTCAACCAGGTACGGTTCCCTGATACTCACAGGACAGCAACAGGATAGTGTCAACCAAGTACGCATGACTAAACCCTCCCACTTGCACAACTTTCTTGCTCTAGTCTACGGTCGAGAAATATGCGGAAGTATTTACGAACGACGATGATCCGTACGCATTCTGCAACTGGATTGCACATGAAATACCAACAGTCGGAACATTTCGACCCGACGGACCCCACAGAATACCGGTTCATCCGGAGGAGGAATTAAAAAGGCCAGTGCAGAACATGCTGGATGAGGATGTTATCGAAAAGGCCAACAGTCTGTACAACTCACCTATCCTTCTAGTGAAGAAGTCCAACGGAAAGTACCGCTTTTGTGTGGATTTAAGATGGCTGAATGAGGCAACACAGAACACAGTTGGGCCAATATCGTCCGTCGCTTATATTTTTGATGAGTTGATACGGGCAAAGTTGTTCACGGTGTTGAACTTACGCTCCGGATGCTGGAGGGTACCAATCAAGCCCACGGATCGTGAGAAAACAGCATTCACGGTAGGCGAAAAACAGTACCAATTCAAGCGCATGCCGTTTGGCCAATCCGCGGCAAGGTTCACATTTCGATGCCTGATGGTTTAGCTTGTAAAATGACTGGGTAATGTGGCGGCATATGGAGATGATGTGATACACAGTAACACCAAATCGGAACATGATGCCCATATAGGTGCTGTCTTAAATCACATTAAGAACTCAAGACTCCGGATTATTGCCGATAAGTCACAACTCGAACGATAACCAGTGGTTTTGCTGGGAAACAAGGTGGGTCAAGGTGAAATCCGGCCTCTGCTGGAGAAAATACTGACAATTGGAGGGGCAGTGGCTCCGAATTCTAAGCACACGCTGAGATAATTTTTGGGTCGAGCGGAGTACTACAGTCGGTTCGTGAGAAATTTCCACTTTGTTACATCACATTTGTACGAACTTCTTCCAAAAGACAAGCAATTTGAATGAGCTGGCCATGCTCAGAGGGCGTTCATGCTAGTGCAACAAGCGATGAACGAGCAACAACAGACGCTGAAACTTCCGAATACGAAAGAAACGCTCATCGTAGCAGCAGCTGCCAATGACCGTGGTATTGAGGCAGTACTCAAGCGAAGGGAAGGAGTAATCGAATATGACGACAGTCCTGACCTCATCGGAGTAAAGGTATTCAACCATTGGGAAGGAAAGTTCAGTAATCATCTGGGCACTGGAGAAGTGGAGGCCGTACTTGTTGGGTCAACAGATCCACGTGAAGACGGATCACAAACCTCTTGAGTGGATCGGGACTGCGAGGAACCCGAGAGGCGAATTAGCCTGATGGAGATTGCGTCTACAGGAATATGACTTCACGATCAATCGTGTGCCTGGTCCGAGCGATTACGTCGCTGATTTTCTTTCCCGACCGCAGATAGACGACGAACTCCCCAAAGTGACTTTGGAAGTCAACGGCTTAGAAATGGGGGAGGACCTACAAACACTGGTGCGTGTATAACGTCAAGTAAAGTCCTCCGGAAGGTGATTGACGCTCTGGCAAGAGGAGTGAGGATCCTAACAAATAATAAGGTTGAAAGGCTGGAAATAACCGCTTCCCCGTGGAGAAGATTTAGCTTAAACAGTGCTGGCGTACTGACATGGCAACATGGTGTTGGCTGCTCACATGTGATATTCATTCCGGAACAACTGAGAGGGAAACTGGTAGCCATGAAATGGCACACCCTAGATGCACCAGGACGTACGATCTGTTGCAATAAAGGATATATTGGCCGAAGATGAAAGAGGATGTGATGACTTACGTGCTTGCCTGCTAACAGTGTCAGTTAATGAAAAGCGACAGTGGGGAAACCCAACAACCTCTACAGCCAATATTAGCCTCCGAAATCGGTTAACTCTAGTCGATAAATCTTATGGGCCCATTTTCACTTAGCGCTGGTGTTAACCAGTATGTTTTCACGATGACCCATTGGATCGAAGTGACTGGGATTCTGGATCGAAAGGTGTCCACGGTGGGAGACACGACAATCTTGACGGATCAGAGATCATGCTTTGAAAACAAGGAATGTTGAACAGGCATACAACAACTGGGAATCAGGCGCATCCGAACGACACCATATCACCCGCAAACGAATGGCCCAACTGAACATAACAACCGAACAGTCAAAGAATGGTTATCAGCCAAAAGAGGCGACTGAGAGTCTGCGTTGCCATTGGTGTTATTGACCCGCCGTGCGTCTGTGGAGGTGGGCATAAAGAAATCTCCATTTCAGTTGATGAATGTTAGAATCCCTCGACTTCCGGTGGATCATTACATTGGAATATGGCCAGAGTGCAGTGATTCTACCAAAGAATTGGTTACCGAAAGAGGAAGAGACAAACTAAATTTCAAAGCGCCACAAGCACAAACAAAAGAACAATCGGTGGCTCAGCAGCTCAGCAAAGCTAGAACGTTCAACCTAGGAGAAAGAGCAAAATATTGATATCATCGGAACATAAAGGTCAGCGACCCATGCACGAGAAAAACTTCTGAACAGGCCCAGTATAAATGATCAAGAGGGACGGTGAAACGAAACGAGTATATGACAGTGAATTAGCAAAGTGGCAAGATATACCGGCGCAGCGAACTAGGAGAAGATCAATAAGCCGGGGGACAACACTGCGTCGATCGGAGAGGATCCGTCAGCAGGTGCAGAGGAACCGAGGAATCTCGGAAGAGGGAAAAGTGTTGTGTTGAAGGCAACCTCGTTTGTGTGTAGTATAGTGCATACATCCGATAACTAAAGGACAGGTCGCAACTCCAGGAAGACGAAGGAACAGAAGCGACTATTGTAACCGTGTGTACGCTCTATAGGGGAAGTGTCACTAAGGCAATTGAAAATGTACTACTGTCCAATATGTGTACGGATACATGTCAGCCATGCAAATGAGTATACACACTCGCTATCCTGTTTTAACATAACCTGTATGAAATTTCGTACAAGGTCAGGCACATTTCGCGGTCATAGCCGTATTTTATCCGAGTTTTTACCAAACGATCGTGTCCATTGCATCTGGCGATGGGTTAAAGTCTCTTTTGGAATCCATAATGGCTGTTAGACGACTATGTAAAAGCGAGCCAGATAATTGTGTATTTGGCCACCGTTTCAGGCTTCCATTACTTTGGAGGCCGTTGAGAGTAATGCCAACAGTTTGAGAGTGATAAGCTCGTTTATCTTTAAATATGTTTGAGATGGTGTGAACTTTTCACACATGGAAATGTTTACTAAGGTATGGGCACCAAGTACACTATTCTCATCGAATCGCAGAGAAGAAAGAAAAGATTACGACCTATCTAACTGATCTCGACGGACTCTTTGTTTGTCACGTGCTTTAGCATCCTCTATTAAAAGGCGTGTCGACTTTTCACATCATATGCTCAATAATATCACAAAGTCCATCTAATTAATGCCGCACAATTTCGAAACTAAATGAGGTACTGGCACTTTCAGACAATTACACTAAAATTAATTGCTTTCATTTGACAAAACACTGTACACAATCAGAGAGAGAAAGCAGTCACCATCGGCATTACCTCAAGGCTGACAGAGTGGCGAGGGTCACCTGACCGTAGGATTTGACAGATTATCAAAATGAATCAAACAGTAGCAGCAACCTGCAAGCAAACACACAACTAGGTCAAGTAAAAAATCAACATGTTAATCAATCAACGCGAACTGTTTATCGTTACATGCTACGCATTGTTGCTATATGAGGAGGATAAATTCGATTTACGTAACTTACATAAGGCAGATAAAGAACTGATGAAAGTCATCAGAATGCTCAAATTAATGTCTCCTCCAAGCATCAAAGACCATGCGTTACTGGCACCACCTCCGGGAGAACAACCGATTGTGAGGAGCCCGAAACTGAATTCGGTTTTGATCGGGATCAGCATGCCTATCGTGAAAGCCAGCTTCAGGGAAATAAGAGCAAGGAAAGATGAGGTGCAGTGTTAGTGAACTAGAACAGAATGTTACGGTGAATGGATACAGGAACTTGATGGACGTAGAACCAACTTCTATCACGTTTGTACAGTTAATCATAGTTCTTTCATCCAAGATACATCAAGCAGAATTATTCAATAAAAACAGTCCTACATTTAACATCGAGTTAAATTTACATACCAAGTTAAGACAAACTGAGTACCAACTAACCTACTAGCACCACTGTCCCTAGAGAGTATGGTCTACCATCCTGATCGAGCTACCAGCCGATTTGATATTTGATACAATTATTTTGGTCAACTGGTAGTTGCTGAGATTTTCAGAATAGGTATGGAGACTGTTAGTGATAAACTGTTTGCGAAGCACATTGACTTCATACCGGCTATTTGTAACCTAAGCTGCATAGAGTTTAGAGTGAAGTGACATGGCGTTTCTTCGGCGTTCAAAAATTCACCCTTTCAATAAACAATAAAATTTTATATTTCTGGTAACCTGGGTAGCATGTGTTTAACAGTTAAAAATCGCTAGAAGTAGGGGACCGGTTTTGTGATTGTTCCCCTTCATCAGATGTGCGTACCTGATGAACGTGAACTATACGTCCAGTAACAGGAACGACAAATGCTTGCAGCAGACCGAGTTTCCACACATTTACAGTTCCTATAACCAACACCGACCTACTGACTCCTGTGAGTCCGAGATAAGCTTCACAAATCTCAAATGGGCTGTTACCTACCTCCGGAATTCGGTCCGGTAACCAAAATCCGGAGTCCATACGAAACGGCTTACGGAACAGCCACACCCCACAACCGAATCCAGTGGACGTACGGGTAAAACACACCGCCGAAAACAGCCAGATTAGCTGGCTGTGGGTAGGGTAGAGGCATACGCACATTTCCAGTCGGGTTGCTCGGCCCCAGCGACCCAGGGATTTGGCCACCACTACCCACAATCGATAACACCTGGCTGCTCAAATACGTCTCTGTAACCGTTTCAGCGCTTGAAAGACAGTGAAGAACTGGGAACCAGCTTGTACCGGTGAGTGCAAATGGACAGAGTGAAAATACAATATTTCCCTATCGGAATGTGCCATCACGACAGATTTTCACCGAACAACAGATAATAGAAAACTTCCTTAATGATCGAAACAGATTTACATATCACTGAAAGACAGATCAAAACCAAACAATTGTTCTGCAGAATCTGAGGTACGTCATGCTGTACCCTTAGGTTTATCGCACCATTTGTGGCCTCTGATGTGACGTATCGTGGCCATGTTGTGAAAACCATAAGCTTCGCTTGACAGCTTTCAGTTTTGTTGTCTCATTACTGAGCCGTGTCGCCCCACTTCCTGTCAACATGTCTTAGTTGATCAAACAGAAAGATAGCCAGACACACACACACAAATTTATTAGTCACCCCAAGGCCCATAATTCCGACTTGCCTTCAGTGAAATCAAAGTATCGATTCTGAACTACCCTCAGAAGCATCTACACCCGCAGTGTGTGCAGTCTTAGAGAAGTCAGTTTGTAAACAAACACGAATGCGTTACGCCCCGCCTAGTTCCACCAGTACTCACATGCATCAACATGTTACGTTAGCTCATAACCATCTAACCCAAACCCGTATGATGCCAGTGTTTTGTATCGACCCAAACTCAACCGCCTTCGCACCGTGAATATATCGTTTCTCAGGATGAAGCAAGTTTTCCAAGAAAAAAGCATCTCGATCTAGACAGTATTTTTGAACGAGCTATGCACGCTGATCTCGATAACGCAACCATTTGCCTTCATCACAGGCATTAGGTGTGTCTTCTGTCGAGACGAGCGGGCGATCTTGAGGGTTACGCGCAGGTGAAAGTGGCTGAGCGTTCGCATATTGTAGCGAAAAATCGTCCAATAAAGCACAATCTTTATTGCCCAACTCG
>JTDE01002554.1:44495-79809 GCA_014338405.1 Paragonimus skrjabini miyazakii
GTCCGATCCGGTCGAGCGATGACTCATCCGGTCGCCCACGCCGTTCTCCATCCGCTCACCGTGGGTTTTTGAACGCACCTCCCCCTGTGTTGGGGTATTCCGCCGAGAGCTGGAATGCTCGCACTTCCTGCCTGACAATCCCCCACAATATGACAATTTAGTCGTGCCTACTGCGAGGCCAGTGGCGGAGAGGCCAACGCGGTTGTCACGTGAAAGCGGGCATAGAGTTGAACTCTTGACCCTGGCAAAGAGATGCATCGCTGACGAGGTCTAACAAGAGCGAAACGAGAGTCAAGTGTTTCCTCTCGAGGTAAATTTTCCAGATAGTTTATGTGAGGGCGAAGGCTGCGACCAAATCTGAGTGATGTTCAACATAAAATGAAAAATTTGCTGATATACAAAACAAATACAGAAAGGTTTGTAAATACCCATGGGCACAGAAGTCAATAATGTGGTTTTCATAAGATATCTTCTACCTGAATGTGATCTTGTCAGTAAACTCGATCCACTTTACTGAGATACCAGAGGAAGAACTGGTTTCGGTGACGCTGGCTTTCGTTGAGTGATCACGAGGATCCCATCCAGGCAGGTGACACCTACCCACTTTGCCCAGTGGAACAGCCAGGGTCTTCTTATTTTGGTGGCCACGTTGTTGCGCGACCACCATGTGGTTTCATCCAACTGTTGGTGGTCTCAATATATAGTGCCCCGTACGGTGAACGATCAGATGACATATGGAGTACGTGACTCAACCATCACAAGCTGTGCAACGTGATTAGCTGACAAACTGATCGCGCATCCCGAACGTTCCGGAATACGCGCCGGCAAACAGCCACATTGGTCCAGCGATTAGTCCACTTAATGTGGGCCAGTTGGCGGAAACAACGATGGTCAAACACAGCAAACCTGTTGAGGTATTCCTTGTGAACAGGCCACGTTTCCGAAGTATGAACAGTGCTCTCTCACTGACAAGTCTTCATTATCCATGTTGTCTGAACCGGCATCTGGGACAGGACAGGCAGTGGTACGTTTTTAAGAACGAACAAATCACCACCAAATCGCTTGTGTGGATCACTAGCCTAACTCACTAGCGGTTCGTCTGCAGTATCACAGTCCAATCGATAAGTGATTACATAGTGGTAGCAACTTATATTTTTCATGTTGTATATGTACGGGCCTGTTTCAAGTACACATCCGCCGAACACAACTCCATGGACGTGTTGTATATTTCACCAGTTTCAGAAGACACCCAACAATACAGATATTCAAACAAACAGTTCCCGATTTCAGTGGGAGTTTTCATGTCTTACAACGTTCTATCGACTACTCCACATTCACCCCTATTCTATCTTTCCAAAACGTTTGTTATCTTCCAGGGAACAGGCGTCAAAATGCGGTGTGGTTCATCCATCACTTGAAAAATAAAACAGTCAAGGTTTGGCATTGTGTCAATCATTAGACTTTTCAACTTCCTTAGGCTACTCATTTCGTCAAATTCTTGTTGGCTCGGATATGACGTTTCTAAAGTGCGTGGTAATTTGAGGCATGTGTGACACCATGTTGCCCTAAGGTTTGTGTGATATGAGACCCAATTGTGAGAAGTCAGGGCTTCAGCTGGATTTGAACCAGCGACAGAAACACCATGACTCAACGAATGTGTTATAGTCCAGCCTGTAATACTCAGTTTTTTATTTTGAAAGACTTCACACTCCTCGGCCAAATTCACGTACCATACGTACACCGAGTAGAGACAACTAAATATCGATGCATAAATGAAAAAAGCACACATGGATGAAAATGACTAGGCACGACTCATGAACTACGAAGAAACCGATGAGTTATCCTAATAAATTTGGGATACTGACAGGTTACCCGACCCTAAAACAGAAAAAGCCACAATAACCGAAACTAGGAACCATACCTTAGGTATTGATTTTTGGCGTCATTTCCAGCAAGATACTGCGGGTCCACCACCTTATAGCGAAACTAATACATACCATCTTAATCTTTGTCCAGTGCTTCCTCCGGAGTCAAAGCCGCCGTATGACAGACGGTTTTGAGGAGGGATTATTCAACCACCGCGTCCTCCTCTAAGGTGACCAACGCACAACCTTTATCCACAAGGATCTGAAGATGATTAGCGAAAATCGGAATTGGCAAGCCTTTTGCACAGCAGCTGGTTTCCTGATGTGTAACTTAATAGACGACCGCTTCCGCCTGCAACCTGAGTGTTGTACGTTCAAATTACCGTTTTGCAAATTTGTTTTGATGAGCTTAAGCAACGCTGAGAAAAATAGTGCAGTTTAAGCTTAAAAACAGGTGACGGCTTGTTAATGGGTTGAAAAAACGAATGAACTTAATCGTATCAGATCACCCAATCCGTGATATGGTACCACAACACTATCTTTCAATAAAGGTCTCCTAGCAGAATATGACAGTCAGCAGAATCTGCTTTTTTGTGTGCGAAGCTTGCCTGATATAGCACAATAACTGTGGTTTTAAAAGGCTCACGTCTTAGCACACATCATTTTCCAACAGATCAGATTTCCATATAGATTGAACATCACCCACAGTTGATCGCAGCTGTTGCATTCCATGGAATTTTCAGTCGGCCCCTTTCGAAAAGAAGCTTCTTATCGAAAGGGGCCGACTGAAAGTCTATGGGAATGCGACAGCTGCGATCAATTGTGGGAGATGTTCAATCTATATGAAAATCAAAATCCCCTACTACTCATCAGAAATCAGATCTCTTTGAACAGCATGGCAGTTAGTCGTGCAACCAAATAAGAATTCACCACTGAGCAGCCCAGAGTCAACCACGTGCGGAACTGTCTAACTCAGTCTGATAGTGTCATCGTCTTGTTCGTGGCTGGTTGTAATTGCGCCCCATGTTGGATGGAAAACCGAGAATGCAAGTCAAAGTGTTGAAGTATGACATCACGACGTCCTATGGTGGATGGCATCCTTGGAAGTCGTACGGACAGTAAATGATGTTCGTACTGCACGATTGTTTTTGAAGAAGACGCAGTAACTCTCGTGTTACGTCACGTCAACTTATGTCAGTGTGAAGTGACAAAAGCCATTGAACTTATTGCGCAATATGTCGATTATTGTGAAGTAGTCAGAGGTTCGATTGGTATAAATTGAGCAATATTCGCAATAGCTATCAAAATTTGGCTTTGAGATCAGGATTGCTGCTCCAAGTAACACAGAATTGTTTTATTCACAAATGATCACAGCTGTCTCACTGCCAAAAAATTTCCGGTCAGTTCCTCTCGAAAGGATGCACTAAACTCGAGTTACAGGATAACCAGCATTTGTCCGTAGTTGAAATCACAGAATTCGGTAACTTGCAGAGAAGTCCTGATCTTAGAGTTATCGATTGGAGTTAACATAACATTGATTGTGTCTACTTTCGCGGCGATCGTACATTCCGATCAGCACTCACATAAGAACGTGGCTGACCATGTTTATGTGACAATTTAATCTTGTCTAGGGTGAAATCAGTGGGGGCAGTGGACAGCACAACTGCTTCATAAAAGTGTGGTCTAATATCTAGTCCCAGGTCGTGGCAAGAATATGCATTGCTGATAAACTCTAATGAGAGTGGGACTCGAAGAGAGCGCTTTTGTCGAGATTGGCTGTAGCCTTTTGGGACTCAAAACATTAATCCTATGCCTGACTTTGACCACGCCTCGTCTAGAGGCCACACATTTACAACTGAGCTCACACAAATAAACTCGTGCTCATCCACAAACCCTAACCCAGTGTTAGATGTTAACTGACACCTATGAAACACAAAATAATGCATGGGTAACCACATCCGAACTTTCGATACACGACAAAATTGCAATATCAAAATTCTACATGCACATATCAATCATACCTCCTAAGTACAACTTCGACCTGCACACCATTTCGTCAATTAACGAGGGTCACAACACGGAATGAGAGAGGATGTAGTCAGACGTGGGTGACCCGGTGATACTACAAACCACATTGCATGTACGTTCATTAAATATCAATCAATGCGCCTGTTGGTTGTGAACGCACTTGTTTGGTTGACTTAACTGCAAACGGTACAGGAATACAGTGAGAGATTTGGTGAATACTTGACCGCGGTCTTCTCATTCAGACACTGATTCCAGTCATCTGTTTTGAGAAGAAGCAATGCAATCAAGTATTTCTTTCATTAGAGCTCGTCAGTGGTGGACATGTCTACCACGACGTGAAGTCAGCAGTCGGAGTTGATAGGATTTAATTAATTCACCTTATCCCGAGATGTTCCGGCAATATGGGCATCACGCACAATTCAATTTGGCTGAGCATTTCGATGTGATACTTTGGTTGCTCCCCAGTTTGAGGTCAGTGACACAGTGGTTAACAAGGTTGTCTTAAGCAAGGGTGGTCGGATCACGAATATCGGTCTTGGCAAGACTAAAAACTTCAGATGAGCTTTAAATAAGGTGTAATTCCAGTCTAGTGCTTTTTGTAACTGTGCTGACTGAGAGGTCTATGGGAATGGGGCAGCTGCGACCAGCCGTGAACAATGCTCGTTATATAAATTATGTTGTGGTCCTTATCGATTACGATCCGCTGATGTAGGCATCCACGTGAGTTCACAGTAAAACGTTTGGTTCAATTATTTCGAAAGTATAAAAAAGCATAGCATAGCAGTGATTGGTAAAATCCAAGGCTACCTCATATAGGAACTAATAACGGGTTTGACTCTAAACTTCATCATATATTGACTAGTTGAGTCATCAGTTCCTAAATGAACGATGACGACTTCATTGCTATTGATGAATAGTGGGAGAATTTGGTTCATGATACAAACTGAACATTACTTACAAGTGATTGCAGTTGTTACATTTCCAATGGACAGCACGATATTTCTCTGGTCCGTTAGTAAATTGTTGATCCACCTCAGCTGCAGATTACTAAACCAACTCCCAGTTGCATTTCATCCACTGTCGCTGTTGCTGTCTCTCACAGGCTAACGTGGTCTGGGAATCACTA
Source organism: Paragonimus skrjabini miyazakii (assembly GCA_014338405.1). Classification (NCBI taxonomy): domain Eukaryota; kingdom Metazoa; phylum Platyhelminthes; class Trematoda; order Plagiorchiida; family Troglotrematidae; genus Paragonimus; species Paragonimus skrjabini miyazakii. Next base: position 49,515 of record JTDE01002554.1, read on the forward strand.
GGTCAGCGTGACCAACCAAATTTATTGTGGAGTTCGAATCAAGGCCAAGGTAGGCAGCCGTGTATGTGATACAATTTGAATTCCCATGCAAGTTTACCTAGATTGGCCTCCGCATCATCATCTTCAAACACCTGGTCATTCTGACTGGTCAATAGTGAGATTACAAGTCAATACATGAACAGACCCACCAATAATGCGTTGCAGGAGCAGTCAGGCCACACGTGGTCGCCTAACGTACTTCAGTGGACGTCCGCTATGATTCTCCGCAGTTTCACGTCGCATCAACAGCCTCAGTAAAGTAATTCCTGTTGCATTTAAGGATTTTGATGTGCAACCCATGAATACGATCACTCTCCACATTTCGGTAGGTTCTCCACTTTTCTCGTCCACATGCTGAACGCGAGGTAATTGTGTTTTGATCGATCAAGTTGTTGATCGCGTTAGTGAAAAATGTTCAGTTTATCCCTATGATGTTCCGATGGTCAGGTCTCATGTTCGCACCAGTGGTTTGATAGGTCTTTTAATAGAGCTTTCAATTTCTAAATTCAAAGTACTTTCCACGTTGGTTCTTTGAATGTTTTTACAACGGTGACACCGAATCGATTAGTTACATAGTGTTCAGCTATCTGTGAAATGGTCTATAGACAAACCCTCAACTAATCAATTATTTCCGTTGCTGTAAACTCGGAATAAAGTAAAGTAATCATTTCTGCTTCGATTATAAACAGTATGATCTAATCGGGATGCCCTACAGCGGTAGGTAAATGTCCTCATTCAGTCTGAAGCTCTGCGTACAAGCAGTTGAAAAACGAGGTCTGAACTGGATTCGCCAAACTGTTGAAAATCTGGAAAGGTTTCGAAATATTGAGGGACTATTTCCCAAGCTATAATAATTCTGTTAGTTCACATATTTGGAGAAGGCATTCCAACCCACTTTCAGGGTTTACCGCGAAGAACATGTTTCACTGCTATTGATAGTGCGAACTGGTCTCGTTAGAGCACCGCGCACGTGGAAATGCAAGGCTCAGGTGCCCTATTGTTACATTCTATCGATCATCTGTTCTATGCCGGTCTCATGGCCATTCAGCGGCGGTGACATAAATAGAATTTGTCGCATACAGTTAAGTCAACTCCAGCGTACCCTATGTTAAAGACGACGTGTTATTGATCGAATGCGGTCACGTGCAGCCTTGCACGGTAAAATATGGCTAACGTCAGGGTGGAGATTCAGTGGCTGGGACATAGCATGCAAATCCGATTGGACATAATGAAACACCACGTCAATATGTATCACACATGTCCGACTCATCAAAAAACGCGCTTAATTCACCAGCGATCACAATTTTCACGTTCACTTCTACTAAGGGCAAGTGAGCATTTGTGTGATCCCAATGTACTCAAACTCAGGATAGTTCGGGACTACGTTTTGTGCAATCATGAACTGTAATTCTGTTCTTCGATTGGTTAAATCTGACCCAAGGAAACAGTGTACAAAAATGCAGTCCAATCTTCAGATTTAATCGTAACGTCGAGAGGACGATTTAGTAGCTGGATCAATTCGAATTTGCTACACTGTGTTTCGCAGATATCATGTTGAAACTGCTCAGTTTTCTTTTAAACATTTTGTTCTCAAGTAAATACTCGACAAATGGTGTTCATTCAGCCATTGCCTTCCCACAAATCCGATCAAGTTATTTTGTGAGCAGATCCGGAAACTCTTAGCATTCAGCTTCAGACCTCCCTCGTCCCTTGCTTAGATCTAGAACGCGAATTGATATAGGTACCTTCAACGTTCGCACCCTAAAGCAGATAAGTCTACAAGCAGCTCTCGCACGAACGTTAAACTCGTTTTATGTCGATGTGTGCTCTGCCTCAGAGACTAGAATCTAGGACAATAGTCAACGTTTGAAACAAACAGCACCTACACTGTCAACCCGATACTGGTCGTACAGTTCGGGTAATTCCACGACCGTCGCTACTGGTCAAGCTGGAGTAGGTATAGTCCTCAGCACTACGGCCTCAGCTGCACTGGTAGATTGGATTCCTGTTAACAGTAGACTTTGTGTCACTTGCTTGGCAAGTTCAATTAAGACCATCTCTGGACGCAAAACCCTCAGGAATCTTTTCATTTTGTCCACATAAGCTCCAACTGACTGTAGTGACACCGGCGTCAAGAACGCCTCTTACAACGATATGACCACTCTCCTTCGGTCAACATATGGTACTGATGTAGGCGTTCTGGGAGGAGATATGAACGCCCAGGTTGGCCATCTTGGTCAGGCCGAGTCTTGCTTAGGTGGCAGCTTTGAAATAGCATCACTCTTAAGGAGTCCACTTTTTTCGTCCAAAACCGCATCCGTCCTCGAGAAAAGCGATTACTCCAATCAGCATCAGCGGAACAGAACAGTCGAGAGGTAACCTTGGTTGTTTTTTCACCTGTCCGACCTTTATTTCCCTATGCTGGTGGCTTAGTGACCCTAACTTTTTTTAGTAACTGTCCTTCTATTCTCTGATTCGGGGATGTTTTTAGGTTACTATGCACCATATAAATATCTTGTATTTTCCGCCTTGTCGCACACGGTTTGTGGCGGAACATGGCTGTTTTTTGCACGCGTCTTTCGGTTTGTCTTGAGAGCACATACGGGGACAGTCGCGGTATTTTTTTAGGACCGAGATTTTCCGTGTTAATTATTACAAGGAGAAGAGTTCGATTTTTGCCAAGCGCACTACAATATCGAGGATGAACCAGATTATCTTTTCGAGGGTTTATAACAATCACATCGCTCGGATAATGGCGGGCGACTGTTTCAACTGTGAACTGAGCGTAAGCTATTTTTAGCGAGCATTAGTTTTAAACATCGTGCACGTCATTGTTTTACTTGGTGCCCACCTTTTTCGAATCAGGCCTGGGCTCAGATAGACCATACAGCTGTTAGTTATAGGTGGCGTGGTTCGATTCAGGACTGTCGTTCTTAGTGGAGCACATCCTTGGATTCCGACCACGTGTTTCGTTCTTACTCTTGCTGAGCAACGACCCCACTGACAGCAAAGACTAGCTGTTAAGAAACTGGCTATACGGTCGGTAAAGCATAAATACTGTGTGGCGAACAAACTGGTTTCCAGTGATTCATCATCAAATTTATATCACGAATTTTACAGGGGAATCATTAAGGTGGGTAAACGAGGAACGGATGGTTAATGAAGAATTGACTTTCATACGTGCAGTATTCATACAAAATGGCTACCCGGAAAGGTTCATAGACAGAGTAATACAACAACGGAGTGAAAGGGACCAGCTGCATCAAGCGGAAAAGAAAACGGTACACATCGGATTACCCTTCAAGGGCGACACGTTAGCTGAAACTATCACACCTAGACCCACAAGGGCGGTTAGTATAAAAGCTAACTTACGAGTCCACTTCACATCCAACCCGGTTTTGTGCCCAAGCCTAAAAAATAAGGTGCCTGTTTCTGCAGTCTCGTTTTGTGTATACTCATTCACTTGTTCCTGTGGAACCAGTTAAGTTGGCCGCAGGACCAGACGCTTATCTGAACGGGTCCGGGAACACCACTCAGCTTGCCTCAACAGTGGAACAACGAAATCCGTCAACAGTGTCATACTATCGCACCTGGTGGATTCGAATCACTCTGTCAATGTGACGGACGCATTTCGACCAATCTATCGAGTTAAAGCCACCCAGTCGAGGACAGTGAAGCGTAGGATGCTGTCCACAACTGAAGCTATTGGAATTCGCCTGTACAACCCACCCCTGTGCGCCCAGAAACGTTTTCTCCAGGTTTTGGATCTGACATGGTCAAACCCATACCCTGTTAGCCTGTCAAGACCCACGGTTCAAGTGGGTACTTGATTACAGCGTGACATTGAACTGACTGACCTGATAAAATACCCGTTCCCCATTTACCCCCTTTAATGATTCCCCTGTAAAATGCGTGATATGAATGTGATGTATTTAGCCTGATGATGAACCAGTGAAAACGAGTTTGTTCGCTGCGCAGTATTTTTCATGACTACATTGGGAATTTTCGCGCGATTAAAGTGTAAGTACCAAACCAGCTTAGAAAGCTGCTTTACTAGTTATCACTCCGAAGATCCTAGTAGCTGCTGGATCAAAATCCCAGGCAATTTATGAAGCAGGTACTGTAGCATGCGACACGGGGATACGTGGGTTGAACAGCCATTGGATCTGGCAGAAATCCTTGGAGGTTATAGAAGAAAGACGGAACATTCCTCTTGGTCATTTATATAACAGGTTTAGGAGAGATATCCGTAGGAAGCTGAAACGTGAGTCTTGGTTAACGGAGAAAGTTGAGGAAATGGAGATCGCTTTTGCTTCAGGGAACACCGGCGAACTCTTTAAGCTTATCCGTGATACTGGTCCCAAGTTATCTTGTCAGCGAAGCTTGTCTGTGACAGATAACACACTCATCCAGAAGGTTAAAGCGGTGGGTGGAACACTGTGAGAGTCAATTTACCTGGCCCCCTGCTCCTACTGTTTTGCCGCCACAAACTTGGTATGCAACACCCTGTTCGGCAGATTTGGAACCACCCACTGAAACTGAGGTTCGCAATTGCATTTCGGCTCTCAATCGTACTAGGGCTGTTAGTCCAGATGATACCATGCTGGCATTTTTCAAAAAAGGTGGGGGGCGTTAGTGGAGGCCTTGTTTCAATTGTTTCAACTCATGTGAACGACGGAGACCATCCTTGCGTGCTGGGGTCACTCGATAATAGTTCCCATATTCAAAGAAAGTATCAGGGGCTCTTGCGAAGATCTTCGGGGAATTGGTTTGACCTCAGTCACTTTAAAGGTCCTGGCATCCATTGTACTTCGTCGACTCGCTACAGTTCGGGAGGTAGACATTAGGGAAGAACAGCCAGGGTTTCGCCTTGGGCTGGGCTGTATGGATCGCATTTTTACCCTTCGTCAAATTCTAGAGCGGCGTTATGTGTATAGCTGGCCAAAATTCACCGTATTTCTCGACTATAAAAGTGCATTTGATTGGGCGAATCGATCTACACTTTTGGAGTCTCTTAAACGCAAGTGTGTACTGACCAAGTATGTGAACATAATTTCGGCGCCTTATTCCCATACTTAAGCACAGGTTAAGGTTTACGGTAAACAATCTGACAGTTTCAGCACTATGGGCGGCGTACGTCAAGACTGCCCCCTTTCGCCATTTTTGTTCAATTTCGTCATAGACGAAATAATGGGGGATTGTCTCCGACACTCAAATGATGCCGGTGTGGACCTCCTACCCGATGAAAGACTGACTGATCTTGTTTATGCTGACGACAAGGTGTTGCTGTTTGACAACTTTCAGGCGGCACAAGCAGCGCTAAACGCTATTTTTCGTTCTGCTAAGTACTTCGAACTGTGTTTTGCAGCCTCAAAATGCAAAGTTCTTTTGCAAGATTGCTGTAATTAAGTAGATTTAATGTTAGATAATGAAATCATGGAGGTTGTTGACCGGTTTGCATACCTGAGAAGCTGCATCAGCGGCGGTGGTGGTGAAGATGTAGGGAATGAAACAGAGGCGCGTATTTCCAAGGCTAGAGCGGTGTTTACTAATCTGAGGCACTTATGACGACAGAAGGGTCTCTCTGAAACTTAAGGATCGTGTATATCAGACAACAGTGATGGCTATATTACTTTACGGCAGCGAAACATGGCCACTCAGGGTAGAAGATTTGAACCGTCTTCAGGCGTTTGACCACGGATGCCTGCGTTTAATCGCTCGTATCGGGTAGCATCAACGAAGGGGTTAGGAAGCGGGTGTTTGGCACTGATTGACAAACGAGTTTTTTTTGTTCAGTCACTACATTTGCATAAACTTAGATGGTTAAGTTATGTAGTAAGGATGCCAGCTAGTCGTTTGCCACACCGAGCACTGTTTGCCGACGCTGCGGCCGACTGGAGTAAGGTGCGAGGTGGACAGATGATGACATGGCGTAAACAAATGAAAACTTTCATGAAGGAGTTGGTCACTGTAGATCGGGTGCCCTCGGTGAGACGGCGGCTGACGGAGTTCAGTGGCGTGAATGTTGTCGTTGTTTGACCGAGTTGTCTGTGAAGTTAGTGAACTTAATGAGGCGAGGCAGCGAAAGCCGTAAGAAAGCTGTCTTGCTGGTGTGGCCTTACCATCTTTTACAGCTCGGTTGTTTGTTTGCAATGTGTAGACACTTGGATGTTGAATGTTTGATTATGGGCGTAGCTATTTTCTAGTAGTTAGAACTCTACTCACCCCCTTCTTTTTTCCTTCTCTCTTCCTATACAGGATTTGCTTTACTTCTTCTTCATGGTTGTTTGGGGTCAGCAGTTTGATGGCAGCATCAACGTCACAAACAGTCCTCTTTGTACACACAAAATGAGGTGACGGTGTCTGATTGCAATGGCCTCGGCATATCGTAGCAAATGTTTGTTTCGAGTCGAGAAGAGAATACGAAATAACTTTGATGAGTCAGTCATATGTTGCATCATTAGGTGAGGCTTGGCAATCGATGACGAGTGTCCGTTGTCATGTTGTCTGATTGTGTGACTGTTAATTGAACCCACTTCGACAAGTGTTCGGCAACCTTAGCTCCGAGCTGGCGCGCAGTTCTACTAACACAGAATGCTCCACATCCATGATTACACTCACAGATTCCGTTTGACTTGGCAAACTGGGGCGTTGGTTGCTTAACCGTAGATGTGAGGATTCCGACAGTTCTGTATACAATCACTGGCTTCGCGGCAAAGGACGTACGGACAACAGCTGAACTTAAGCGTTGTTCAACTATTCCAAACAAGTTGTCCCCTTTGAATGGCAGTTGTAAAACCACTATCATTTTAGGAACCGTGATTTGAGAATTGTTTTGAACATTGCCCGTGTTGAATTTCCGGATAACCGTGGCCTAATAAAGCCTATTCATTTTGGTGATGAGTGCTAGGAATTTTGTTTTTTTTTTTCATATAAATTGAACATCACTCACAGTTGGTAACAGCTGTCACATTCCCATAGACTTTCCAGTCGGCCCCTTTAGAACAGAAGCAATTGACTCGGGTATCGCTCCTGTTGGGACTCATCATCCGTGCGTATCTTTGACAAGACCGGGTTTAGAACTCGAGCCACACTTTACTGGAGCAACCGTGTTAACCACTGCGCCATTGAACTCACATTATACATGACTGAATCAGCATATGTGAATGCCCAACCACATTCGCTTGTGAGTGAAGCTCCGATTAATCGATCTCCTCAAGAGAAGACGCAGAAACTGTCCAGTTAACTCCAATCGATGACCCCTCGAATAGGACTTCTCCCCAAGACCTGACCTGCTGAGCGATATTGTGATTACTGATGAGTAGTAGGGGATTTCGGTTCAGTTTGACGGTGTTCTTCAACCAAAGTGTCACTGGTACAAAACCGTTTTACGCGGTCGAGCAGTGTGCACACCAATCTTGTTTTATATGCTACTGGAGCAGAAATGTCAAAGAGTCGGTACCGACCAATCCACGTATTCTTTTGATATAAAGCACGTCGAATGGATCCATCCATTCTCTTAATTATATTGGGACCCAGAAACGGCAGTCGACCATTTAAAGTGTAACGATTGTTCACATGTAAACAGTTCGTTCGGTCTAGGAAATCTGTTGCCTGCATCTGACCATTGGTGATTAATGATGTGTCACCAACAAATCTTCGCCGGACGACCAAACTGTTCAATTTGATTGACATTTGCCTTCCTAGTTTGGCCACAAACATATCGACCAAGACCGGAACAAGTGGACTTCCAATCACGATCTCATCAGTCTGACGATAAATCTTGCCTTGAAAGTTAAAACTAACGTTAGATATAACAGAAAAAGTAGACGTTCCAGTTCACTTTCTGGAATTGCAATATTTAGCTGATTTAAATATGCACGGGTTGGCAAAAGCTGATGGTTTTTTCTAACAGCACACTTGTGAACAACCATTTCATGTCCATTGAAGCCATATGTCAGACATATCGAGATTTTTCAACATTTCACCAACTTCGTACAGAAAACTACGAAATGGGCATTCTCTAACATTGACTGACGAAGGACCAGCCGGTTTAATCGTTTTACGAGGTTTTAAGATGGGCATGATATCATGTATGACATTGCGCCCTACAGTCCTTGAATCCGCATCAGTGGTGGCTAACCGTATTGTAAGCTGGCACGGAAGCAGCCCGAGTGGTGAACTCCCGATGACTCACACACTACAAGCTAAGGTTATTTTTCGAAATACTAGCGTGACGTAATCAACAGTCCAATTTCACCCAGATGCAACCTTGTTTCTTCAGCATTTTTAAAATTCTTCATTTCACTAGCCCGAATGATGAGATGTTATGTAGCGATTTGATCAGTTCACGCTCAAAATCGATTATGTACGAGCGTATGGAAGAAGAATACACACTCTGCTTCATAACATCCAAACCGAATGATGAAATTTGTGAAAACGTCTGTTAGTTTCTCCTGTGATTACCGCTGGATATGTAGTGAGGTGGTGGCTCGTAAAACAGCGTACAATGAGGCTTCACCAGTACGGGATTTTTAAGATATCACACACATACTTGTGACGGGTGCTCAACAGATTATATGCTGTGCTCAGTGTGGTTGAATCGGAGGACGAATAAGAGTTATCTGTCTTTTATCATATCCTTGACCTTTCACAACGCGTTACGTTGTGTACCAATATGACGTAATTTGTGTATGCCAATGATGCAAACCTCATCGTCAAATGTCGTCTTTTTAATTCTGATGTTTAAACCTGCATTCTACTCCTCATCGTTTGGTTAACTAAACTTTGAATGCTACCACTTCAGAAATCTTATTTAGAAAACCCAGTTTATCACACAGATTGGTGATATAATCTCAGAGCGGCTCAGCCTTCAGCTGACAGCCACTAGAACTTTGTTTGTTCGGGCACAGCTGGGCTCCAGTACGCATTCTGAGCTTATATAAGCGTGTTAAGTTGAAGCTAGCTATCAGCGTCACCTGGTCGACCACTTGCCGATTGGTATATACATTTTCCTCTGCCTAGCTCCCATCTTCTAGTCAGTCGTGCCTTCCATCGCCAGATTGTTAGTCCGTCTATTCGAGCTAACTCTGAGGTCAGCTGGAGTGGCACGATTGGCGGCATCCGTTTCGGATTAGTGTGTCACAGTGACCGGAGTCAAAGAACGTCTGTGCCTAACCATCACCACAAGTGGTCTGTGCTGCACCAATTATGGTTTCACCCACACATCACGTATCCAGTATAAGCCTGAAGGATTGAAATCAGGAGGCGTGTGAGTGAGGCCTTTTTGTTCAGCCTGCCAATGCTGATCAGCAAATTGATAAGCTAACACGTAAGTGAAACCTCCATCTCTCGGAAAATAAACTGAGAAATACCATAATGATAAGACAAACGTTGGGAAGAAAAATATTGGGAGTGTGTTGCAAGAAACGGTTCACTATACAAGTACATGCTAGTGCACTCTAGGAAGGATAGGGAGGAACAACACAATTCAAGGTTGGACTGCAAGAAAAACAGGTAAAATGTTTACCATAGAGTACACCAACAAAACGGGAGATGAGGGGAAGTAGGACGTCACACACACCCAGGTTCCAAAAAAGAGGAGCGAATGAGCTAACAAACGACGGCAGTCGTTGGTCGACATGGACAAGAAAAAACGGACATGACTGATATAACCAACTTAACCCTGACGTACTCGTTGCCTCTTGGTCGACGGCTTACTAGGAATACGTTGATAACCTACTAATCCCAAATGGTCAACACATTCGCGGCCGTACAAACCGCAAGGCCACGTATTAATACCACCACGACCTATAGTACTGATGGTTCTCAGTAGTGACAAGATACACACGCACAGGATTGTCAACATTGGTCGGCCCAGTTGGCCCGACGCAACCATTGGTTCGAGAAACACAACCAGCCGTTATGTGTCCAGAACGACGAAAATGAACCAGTTGAGAGTTGGACATACCAGTGCACTCACACAAACCCTCAAAAGAGTAGTACTTCAATCTAAAGTTTTTAGCAAGAAGGTCAGTTAAAGCGACAAAAAAAAACAGTGTAAATAATGAAGCACAAAACACAAACAGACAATACAACACTGTACTGTTTCTAACTGTTAGACAATAGAAATGGGATGAGAGAAATTGAAAAGATTCCATTGATCAGAACTGACCAACTTAGATTCACTACACATACTAGCCTAGTTCTCAGAGGAATACCAATTAAGTGCCTCAATAACAAACTCTACTGGTTTTTAATTGTTTTGACTGACTAGTTGTTACAACGTTACAAGAAACTGTAAACGGATGAGTCTGAAGTGCTGTTTTAGATCACAATACTAATAAATATTAACAATAAAAACAAATAATAAAATGAAAGATCAAACCGATCACTAGAAAACCCATGTACAAATAGACATTGCTTGCAAGATATTGACTTCACTGGATTAGGAATCTTCATTCATGAATTGCATGAGTGCTGCTCACATGAGTTTATGAACGGACACTTAGATTTGGCGTTTCGATCAGGCCTTGTGTGTGGGTCCATAATGGCAGTGGTAGCACGCTGATCAGACCAACTTGGAAGAAGAATCGAGGCTGGACAATCACGCCTGTTGACTACCAGTAATGATACCTCAATTGAACTTGTTTACTGAGGTGTGTTGTAGGGAAAAGTCTGTTTTAATCCACAAAATGACCAGTGCCCACAATACAAACAAGCAGAACTCTGACTAATCAACGGAACTTTAAATCCTGACAGTGTAGAGATTCAAACTCAAGCCTACATTCTCACGAAGAAACCATGTTGCCCACTTCACCGTAACGCGTACTAGGAACAAAAGTACCACATCTAAAATCTCGGCCATATTCACTTGTGAATGATGCTCATGTTACACGACTTCCGTCAGAATAAAAAAATTACAATCCGAGAGACAAAATCAAGGCCGTCAACAATCACGGTAGTTCAACACACTATGAGTCATAATCCCTACAATTAGTATTTCGAAAGGCAGCTCAGCAGAAATGTTTTATTATATTAGAATGAAATCTTATGAGGAGTGACATGAAGATAGCCAATAATTGGCCGATTTAAGTGGCCACTGATAACATCTAAAATCATTGTTTCTGGTTTGGCTAGTGCCCATCATGCGTCGACAGGGTCGACGGAAGTTGTCCAAATCGCAAAAGCAATTTCATCGCATACTTTTAAAGCCCATCGTCACGACACTATACATTTTGGTTGCTTTCACGTTGGTTTGGCGGGATTGTATTCATAAACCGGACCATCAGAATCTTAATTCGTCGAGAGTTTCAACTGTCTGGGCTTTAGTAACGAGGATTTTGATACAGACACAAAGTTACTAATTGTTAATTCCAGACGATAATCTTAAGGTCGAATTGAAATATTCGTTTCAGTTTACTTGCTCTCCTTTCGAAATGATCAGACAACCTGAGCGTTACCCACAAGCGAATCTGGCTGAGCGCTTAGGAGTGATAAATCGAGCCATCCCTTATGGTTAGAGGTTTAGAATAGTTGCCTACGACTCACTTGAATTAGTTCTTGCAATAATATCCAAATAAAATACGAACTTGTAAACTAATGACTGTCTAATTTTGCAAAATAAAGATTAAACTTGAGCGAAAATTCATGACTAACCAGGTTATTGAGTGAGCGTTAAAAACGAACGTGTTCGCTTGAGGGTAAAGCTAACTAGTCCTAAGCTGGAGTCTCTATCGAAATACAAAATTACTTGATACACTGTAATCTTTAATGTCGTGCGATTGATGTAGTTTTGTTGCAACTAGTATGTATGATCGTTCGGAGGTTTGGTTGATGCATATCCTCAACTGCTTTAAATTGGAGTGCTAGCTCCAGTTTTCGAGATGCACACACAGTCTTCCGGTGTCTACACCCGATTGTACATTGTTGTCATTCCGCCGAACGGGCAGTGAGCTACATTTGAACAAAGCGATTGACAATGGTCATGTGAATGTGTACTCACAAGCCCATATGTGACGCTCGTCTTATGTGGTGATCTATTAACCTGAATGGCGATACGGTCTCTAAGTTGTACAATGATAAATTTTTGTAACAAGTCGGTTGTTTTTCAGACACTCGCAGTCCCACTTGTCAGGCCGTTGACGTCACCTCACTACCCGGATTAGTCTGTTCGAACTGACGTCGACCAGTAAACATCCATAAACCAAATGACTTTTGGAACCATTTCATTTTATCGACTTTGGACTCACGCAAACTCTAACTCATTAACCAAATCTACAACTGAACGATGACTACAAATTCGTCGTAGTAAAATAAGCTGTGGTAATCATAATCGGAGTACATAGCTTTTCTGGGCAATAGATTTTATGAACACGCTGTACATATTTTGGTACTATGGCGCCGGTTATGATCTGCCTCTAACTCAAGCACGAATCAAACAGTGGAGGGTTAGGGCTCTAACGGAAGTTGAAAATGAAAAATGTTTTAGAATGATTTGATGTTTGTTTTCCGGATGGACAATGCACCCTGGCATATTACTCTGAGAGCGGCAAATGTTTAACAAAAATAACTTTCGATCGAAACTAAAACTCTTGGCAAACTTTTGCAACACATCCGAATTGAAGGCGTCTCAGTGCCTTTTCAAAGAAACCCATCTGGCGTCGAATTGATACCTAACCAGTGAACTCCCGAGAATGAAATCACATCATTCCGGCCCGCATACCTTCACAAATGTTTCACTGATGGTGTCAGTTTGCTAGAACAGAATGGATTTTGATACCGAAAAACGTAGAGTACTTATTCAAAATAGACAGAGTTTCGTTCGCATTCAACTTCGACAGTTGTGTCATAAAATACGATGGGAAGGATAATCAAACAATTCCTATCGGAAGTATGAATAAAGAGATGAGCTGTTGCGGTTGAAAGACAGGCTTGAAGTCTGATAACCATCTTCAGATTTGTGACGTCAGCCTTTCTACAAAATTGCGATAAAATCTGAACCAGCATTTTCTGTTCAACATTTGGTTTATTAGGATGGAAGGTGCTCATTAGTTGTGGCTATTATTGAGAGTAGTCGAGCCAATAGACTGATAGATGGCGAAATTTCAGGAACATGTGCACATCTAGCCCAGTGTAATCACTCGTGATCGATTTTACTAACTCGAATTAGTTGTCTGTCTGGTACCCCACACATTGACTACTATAACCCCATATGTTATTAGAGAAAGTAGCTGACGTGAACCAAACGTTAGCGAGTCTTGTTTTCGGCGATCCACTGTGGCTCGCGTTGGAGACTGAAAGACCCACATCAATCATGATGACACTCTCACAATATTTAATCAGTAGTCCTGTGTAAAAAGAAAATCCTGCGTTAGAACTCTGTTAGGAATCTTTATCGGCTTGTTTGTCCACGCCATTTGGCATTCGGCTTATACCTGTATCAATCAAGGCAGTAACTACTTCTGTACATTGAATTAGGTCGGCGCGCTGGACCACCTCCTGGTGGTGCCGACTGGGCGTTCTCGGTGCAAACCTTGACTAGCTAAGAGTTCAGCAACTCCAGATAGGGCCAACCACTCTACCTGGTTTTAATCGTACTGATAACATTCGATCAAGACAATGAAATTACCGCCAGCACCTCCGTGCAGGCAGCTGACGTGAACCAAACATCAGCGATCCACTGTATCTCTTGTTGGAGACCGAAAGACCTACAACAATAAAGATGATACTGACAGGACACTTATTCAGTAGTCCTATGTGAAAAGAGAATGTTACACTATAAACTTGTTATGGATCTTCATCACACTATTTGGCATTCAGCAACGACATCTGTACATTGAGTGAATTTACATTACAAGTCACTACACCTAGTAATACTGATCATCAGTTTGTGGTCTTCCATTTTCTGGCAGGCTGATCAACAGTTCAACTCTGTCTGGACCAGGTTTTGAAATCACGACAAAAATGGTGCTATATTAGTCGTATGTGCAAGAGAGAATGTAATTTGAGCAAAACGATTAGAACACGAAAACTGGCAGATGGAAAATCTATAGGAAAAAGACCTGGAGTGGGCAGTATGTCCATTCCGACAGCTTTGTCCATCTAGAACAGAAGAAAAATCTCGTAAACAACTTGACCGATAGAGCTATGAGAATATGTGCCCAGAATAAGGTCTTCAGTTAACTATTGTTCCTACGCACACTGTTCCTACAACATGGCTATCCAGATCGCTGTGTAGACAAGACTATGCTACATCATGAGAAACAGGATAAGATGACCCTAGGGAAAAAGAAGACAGTATTTACTTCATTATCATTCAAAGGAGATACGCTTGCTGAAACAATCACCAGGAGACTTAACACTGTTATCAACAGGACATTCTATACTGCCAAATTACGTGTCTGTTTCAATTCTACTCCAGTCTTGTGTTTACGGTCAAAGGATAAAGTGCCCGTTTCTACGGCTTCTTTTCGTACATACTCATTCACTTGTTCCTGTGGAACTAGTTACGTGGGTCGCAGGACCAGATGCTTATCTGAATGTATTCATGAACATCTTCCAGGCTGAATCAATAGCGGAGTCACCAAGACGACTACCAGCGCAATGGTTGTTGACGAAAATAGATAACTGATGAGTAGTAGGGGTTTTTTGGTTTTCATATAGATTGAACATCATCCACAATTGATCGCAGCTTTCGCATTTTCATAGACTTTCCAGTCGGCCCCTTTCGAAAAGAAGCACTAGACTCGAGTTTCGCTCTCATTAGAGCTCGTCAGTAGTGTATATGCTTGCCACTGCCAGGACTAGAACTGCGGCCACGGTTTCATATATACAAATCGTGATATCGATCGTGTGTACAAGAGAGAATGCAATTGGCTGGATATAAATATTATACATATATATTATATATGGCTATAAGATCGACCTCCATGCTAAAACTGGTTGAGAGCAACGCTTCAAGTATCGATCAGTAAGATTGCCATTAATTAAGACATGTAAACGAATAAACGTAAGGAGAACGGTACACGAAAAACAATCAGACATACACTTATGTTAGTTTCTCACAAAGCTGCTGATCAAGCGAAACAAAATGATCACATTAACTTACTGTTAGAAATGCTAAACAATTAATTTAAACTGTTCACATGACTACTGTAATTAAAGTGCGTTCCAAAGACATCAATCGTGACCATGTTGGTACTATTTTTACGGTGGTCCCACTGATTCTGCACCATGTTCCAACCAACTTTGTACGTATAGTATTGTCAGTGTTTACATGCTTGTGGGTGGTCTGGTTTCAGAGGCCAAGTGATCATATGGGCCAGTCATCTACAAGAGCCTACCTCAAACCTCTCTGGTACCGTGGTAATTGCCTACTAGGCTGCAGGCCAGGAAAAAACGACTAAATGATTTCAGCTTATAAGAAAATGAAGCGCAACAGCAGAAGATAGAGGTTTACATAACGTTATAAAAACCGCACTGATCGAGACCTCGTGGTCCAGTGGACTAGCATCCTACTCTTTGTTCACAAGTCGTGACTTCAATTCTACAGCATGTCTATGAGGCCTAACGAGGTCAAAACAGCCGTCAAACATCTTGGTCGTGGTCAGTAGGACCAGCTGCTTAAAGTTCGGTTTCGTAGAACAAGTACTCCCAACTAGCCGGCAGAAGTTCACATGCATAGCAAAGCAGGAAGTGGTCTGAATAACACTGGGTTACAATCTACTCACCAAAGGCATGATGATAAACTGACAACAGAATCCGATAGCCGGACCAATGGGTCGTCGTGTGTACATTTTCAAAAGTTCCGGGTCTAGCTCACAGCCCATTGTGAAAGTGAAAATTGTTACCATAGTGACCACCACAATGCGAAACACTATCTGCACCACGCCCTGACCACGAAGCACAATGACTGGAAATCCGAGGAGTGTGGTGTCATTGATCATTGTTGACGATCTTACAACACTGGAGAAATAATGGTTCGTTGCCTCATTTGATGAGTTCAACTCGTAAGACTGTACTAGTGTAGAGTTCTTCCGGATCGCCTCACGCACCCAAAACCGTAGATAGGATAAACCGATTTGCTGAGTCAAGATGTGCACAGGAATGGAAAATTTATTGTTACCGTCAGGTAACCAGTACCATGAACTATTTCGGAACTTCACGGCGTGTATAGAATCCAAATCGTAGGACACAACCAACGGGACAGTACAGTTCGAAACAACTATACAGTTTATTCGCCAGCTTTCCAGATTATCGTACAGACGCAACGACGATTTTTCAATTCGGATTTCAAGCAATGTTTCATTTTTCCAATTCCGGACCCGTTGCAAATATGTCTCATTTTCAGAGTGTTCGGCTAGAGTGAGCTCAAAGCCCTTGCGAGCGTCCTGGGTTTTCGAGTCAAGTTTCAGGCCGAATTCCATAGGTTGTGGGCTGTCGTCCGCTGGTATGCCCTGACAGTCATACGCCAGAAGGATCAGTAACAAGAAGGAGTAACAGTAGGCTTGCCACATTGACCGAAGAGCGCACACTCAGCTGTGGCCTAGTCTGAGCATCAACCGACCGTCAAGGCGCAATTCGGCTAATGACGTGCATTGTCTCAATTACGGCACCAACATAAAGTCTGACTGACATCAGGCGCTCTTCGTTCACGTGCGTCTAGCAGCTTGAAGTTCAGCCAATCACAAGTTGGTCACAGCTGTGACATCCTTGCTGATGATTGGATGTTCGCATCATTTGTTAGATTGTTCACATGACAGTTTTCACTAGGTGCCATCTAGGTCAGTTTATAGCTTACACGAAGTACTCGATGTGTGTGTGTTTCGGATGTGTTCCCTCAATTTGATGAGTTACAACTGAATAACATTGTCAAAAGGCAAACGTCACAGCAGTCACAAGTAAATTAGCGGGTAGAACGTAAAATAGACAGTTCTAGTGTCTTCGGAAAAATACTGGTGCTATTGGTCGGATACACGCTGAAACAAGACACTTATGGTGATTGCACAGCCTTTTGTTTTTCATAACTGTTGTTATTTTTTTGCATCTTTGACTTCTCTTTTGCATACGTGTACAGTAAATGTAGGTAGAAAAATACGCTTTTTCGTGAAGGCCGCGAGCAGTCTGTCGATTCTCCGTGCACGTGTTCTCTGGAAGGTGAAGACTAACGGAGGCTGATAATCAGTTCAGCGTAATTCCGAAATCATCTTTCTAGTTGATCATCTCCGCCGTAGACCTGAAGTCCTTCTGAAGCAGCAAAACTAGATCCACCGGAAATACCTTTACTTAGTGAAGTGGAACTTTAAGCCTGTATAACTTCCCGAACCACTGTGAGTCATTGACCTCCATTTTCATCAGCTTTTCATGTGTTCATTCCTAAGTTATGTCGCTGTCGGACTACATACAATCTGACTGGTTCAGAGACATCACACCATTACATATGTTCATATATCCACTGAAGAAATGAGTAGTTATGATTCAGTGAATTAACTAATGCATCGGATTTTACGATCTTTTCTGTAAACTTTCAATTAACACTAAAATGACGAGATTGAAGCTGTCTGGATGCCGCCTACAGTGTGTATGAAATACACAACGTCCAGATCAAAGTACCTCTTATATTGATAAATGGATTGAGAATAGCAAAACGTTATGAGCAGGTTGTAATACTCTACGTCTCATCCACCTCGGATGGCCTTCCTCAGGAGTGTTGTAATCGAAATCACATTCGTACTAAATTTGGTGCGAATATCTTACAAAGTACCCCCCAGCTTTACTCAGATGTCAGTAGTGTACATTCTCACCACGGCCGGGACTAGAACTCTGATCACGCTTTCATGAGGTAACCACGTTGACCAATGCATCATTGATCACACGAATGTAACACTTCGAAGTCCGCTGCAGCACAGGATATTCAAAATAAACAAGTGTCGGCCATACGGAGATGCCCGATTACAAGGGCTTCGGTTGTCGGATTCGGACAAACGTGAGTCAATCTGTACGTGGTATTTATCATAAATGGATACATATTCGACAACATTTACTGACGAAACAATGCACTGTTTAAATGGATTTGTCTAAAAGCCCCATTTTTGATACATCTGACTTCAACATAACCCAAGGCTTATAGTTTGAGCAGTGCTTGTTGAAACCCAGATTGTCGGGTACATGATTATCGATACATACTCGGCGCTATTTTAAGTGTGCGCACGCGCTTCTTAGTTTTCATCAGTGAGCGTCTGGCCATTGTCTGTCTGCCGGTAGAACTCGAGGAAATTGTGTTGATTGAGCAAATCAGTGAAGGACATACTTGCTATCGACCCTGAACTGATGAGTGGAAGAGTGAGTAGTATTCATGGGCATCCACATAACCAACCTTGGCCGAGAAGCTAATAGTAACAACAGATTGTTCCATAGTTGCGACAAACTGAGCTGAACAGAGAAGAGTGTGATCCAACACAACTCAATTTGACCAGGGCCAGCCATCCACACACAAACACCGAAGCGCCTACACCTACAGTCGTGTCAACCCAAACTAAACGACCTTCGCATCGTGGATGTATCGCTTTTCAGGAAGAAGCAGGTTTTCAGGGTAAAAACCATCCCAATCTGGACAATACTTTTGAACAAGCTGTCCACGCCGGTCGCGATAACACAACAAATTCCCTTCATCCTGATTGAAATCATCAAATAAGATATGCTAACAGGAAGTGGAACGACACGTCACAGTACCGAGGTAACAGAACTGAGAGGAGTCAAGTGACGCTTATGGTTTTCAAGGCACAGCCATAATACGCCACATCATAGTCTACAAATGGTCCGATAAACCTAAAATACAGCATGACGTCCCTAAGTTTGTACTGAACAATTGATAGGTTTTGATCTGTCTTTCAGTGACATGCAAGTCCGTTTCGTACCTTAATGCAGATTTCTATTTTCTACCGTTTGGTGAAAAACTCGTGATGGCATGTTGTGTTGGGAGAATATCGTACTTTCACTTTGTCCATTTGCACTCACCAGCACTGCCTTTCAAGCGCTGAAACGGTTAAAGAGGCGTATGCGAGTATCCAGGTCGTGGCCAAAGCATAGGGACGCTGGCGCCGAGCGATTTGGCTGGAAATGCGCATGCAACCCTACCCTACCCACAGTCAGCTAATCTGGCTGTTTTCGGCGGTGTTGTGGTCGTTCGCTCAAGCGACTCGGTCGGGAGGCCTGTTCGTTCAGTAAGCCCATTGGTCCGGTTTCAGGAGATTTCGGGTGACCGCGTTCATTTGTACACTCCGTACACTAGCGCTCTGACTCATACGACCATCGAGTTCAGTTCGTTTGACCCTTCGTCTGACGTCAAGTGGTTGTAGCACTATAAAATATCCGAATGAAGACCCTCGATAGCGGTGATTTCGCGAGGTAAAAATACTGTAAATCTGGCTTGCTATATCAACTTGAATTTAGGCTACATGAAAATTCGTTCATTAGTCTGCAAAATGCGCCCCGATGTGCTGTGGCGCTGCATGTAGTCTCACCATGTTTGTCGTTTAGTACTGAGAGCCTTCCGTATGCTAACTGGCATAAAACGTCATACCACTACGTTTCATCAGTGTCCACAATTTGAATGTTGTCCAATCTTCATAACTAATTTATCATGTTTCATTAATACTGCGTTCACCAATTATGAATTAATGCGACCTATCGTCCATTTAGTGACTGATATTGAATCTAGTCCATGCCAAGAAAAAGACTACTGACCCCTCCTCCATTGTCTTATCTTCGCTCTTACTGGAGCTTTTCCTTCCGGACTCCACTGATCTGAAATCCAACATCAATCGCGTACTCACGTGCACACATTGCTGGTGAAAAAAGGTTTCACGAAATGAGGTTCTTGTTTGTCTGTGTTTACTTACCAGTTACTTTCCGAAGTTTTTGAGTACCGACTGTGTTGTGTATTGTGTAAACCGCTGAATGATTGATACAAGTCCTGTCCTGTTTATCAAGTATTTCACCACTTTGACCCTGCGCTTTCAGGTAGATAGTTGTTGTGTTACAATCATTAATTAAAAAAGCAACTCATCGGAATTTGCTCAGTTCGAACTAGCGACTTTTGCTCAGCTTCAATAGCCTGATTTACAGAGCTGGCAGAATGTGGTAGGTGGCTCAGTGAAGACGATCAATTCAATGTAAGTAGACAGACAACGTACAGTATCGACCGTAGTTCACTGAATGTGGATGTACTCCTGATTGTACAAAAAATGTGAGAATTTTGAAGAGTAATTTTCACCTATTCTGGTTCAAATGGGGCACGTTACACGGGGAAGTGTGTCTTGTGTCGGTTGTCACATCAGTCTGTATTGATACAGTATCAATACAACATTCGCGTCATTGATTTTTGCTTGTCATTTGACCTGAACATAATTCATTTGTAAGATTGGCTGACATTTCCGGTCAGTGTGACCAGCATTCCGTTTCGAATCGGTTACAATTCGAGCATTGCCAACCTGAATCAATGTGGGTGATGTTCAGAAGGTAAACTGTCATACAAGCTGAACTGTACTTGTCGGTGTGGCATCGAGACAAGACGAATGTGAAGTTGATGATTATGTGAATATGGCGTTGTGGGTATTTGCAACAGGCGAATCTATGAAAACTGTAGAATGTAATGACGAAATAGCTGTCTCACTTAACTTTATTTCTAGTCAAGAGATCCTCGAAATTGGAATATTTTTCCAATCTAATATGTCGAACAATGATTCCAAGTATTTTGGACAAGTGATACACGAAGCGATCGACCGGTTCGCACGAATTAGCAAATGCGTATGGCTGGTACGGAGGCAAATGAGGAGAATGATTTACCCAAGATTATCCACGCGCAAGCAAAAGCGGAATCCTAACCAATTTACGAAAATACGAAGCAACTGAACAGTTTGAACAGAGCAGTTAGAACACGAAAACATGCAAGCGTTTCGTATTGACTCGTCAGTATCAAATTTACATACAAATTGGTAAACACACTGTGAGGTGGAACCGAAACGCTGATCTCCTTTGACTAGAGGCACTGGTAACTTCTGATTACACGGAGTTCAGCTGTAATGAACGCTTACCTAATTGAATTTCTCAACCGTGATGTTGTTTGATGTATAGTATAAACATCCTTAAAATGTAGCTTTGTGTAGACCTTCTTTATCTCTACAATGACCAACTCTTCAGACGGCACGTTTTGTCTACCGTGCCTATCTAAGAACCTTCTGGAGGTAACCATATGACTGTAAGACAGAAGTAGTCAGGTCCAGTTCTTCCACAAAACTGTCATGCGAACGGATTCGCCTTGCTCATGTGAACAGAGTATTCACTAGTGTTCGTTTTTGTCGGACCGGTGTGAAAATGCTGAAGTTTAAGTACTGACCGGACCACGTGAATCGCCTACAGACAGTTCTTCTAACCGAGCCATCTTTTCGACGACTTATGAATAGACCTAGAAATGGCGGACAGTTGGGCCCAAATTCACAAGTAATCTTTCAGTTAAAGTGATAACTATTTGGACGTTGCACCAGGTTATCTATCACGTGTTTAGATCGACTGAATATTAATGTGTCTTCGACGTCATGCTTGTAGTATGACAAATTTCTTAACTCCGTAGCTAGCTGTTTCTTAATTTTTACCACGAAAACGTCTGCTAAGATAGGATCCAATGGACTTCCGATGGCTACTCCGTCTATCTGACGGTAAGACTACTCGAGAAAACGGAAATTGACATTCTCGGTACGGAGCAGCAAAGTTTCTCTCAATATGTCAGTTGGAAGTGGCAACGAAATGTGGCTCATTTCAACGAGCTCACAAATATAGTCAACCGTTTCGTGTAGTGGAACATTTGTGAACAGTGACTGAACATCCACAGAACACATCAGTTCATTAGCAAGATTGATTTTGTCCAAGTCACAGACCAATTCAAAAGAATCCTTGATGGAGTGTATCTGAAATTTTTGTCTTAATGGGGCCGAAGTAACGACTAGTCAGCGTGCCAATTTACGGTAAGGGGAGTTCGTCATTGCCAAAATTGGCTAAAGTGGTATCCCGGGCTCGTGCGTCTTTGGTAGGCCGTAAGTTTGAGGTGTTGACGATCCACACGGTTTAAGAGATCCATACGTTACCTCATCAACAATCCATAATTGTAATAGCAGCTGAAGATGTCGTCCTATGTGGTTCTCTATTTCTGTAATATTATCCACTCTCTCTGTACGCTGAAACTTTGTTTTGTCATCCAATACTGACAACATCTTCTGTGCATACGCATCTCTGTCTAGAACGACAGCTCCAGAACATTTGTCCGGCTTAAGTATAACTACGTTTTTTTGACTTGAGCATTTATAACGATTGCAAGTTTTGCCTCGTGATAGCACATTGGTTATTACCCGGAGTCGTGATAGACCCATGAACTTACTCTTTAACCGACCTAGGCTGTCAGCATTAGTTGGTCGAAGATCAGATAGTTGATCAGTAAGATTCCGGAACTGAGTTTCAACACAAATGCGAACAGGTTTATGTGATGGTATTTTATAATTAAGACCTAAGGCTAACGCTTCTAGTTGCAGTGAATTCAACTGTACTGAAGAACAGTTTAGTGCGCACTTACTGGGATCCGGTGGAATTGGTTTTTCATATTGATTCGCGCGTAGCTTTCGCAGCTGATTGATATAGGTCCTCATTGTACGATCGATGATTTTCTTACAGAATAGTGTAAAAATGATACGACAGCAATGTGCCAAGTTTTCGCCGACAGATAAAAGACGACAATGTATCTGATGCAAACCAGCCAGTCGCATATGAACAGTTTCGATGTAGGCAGTCGCAATACGTCTGAGATTATTGTTGGTCATCTTCGGCTTGTTCTTTCTTCAGAGTGAGAGGAACTGATAGGGCTATCGACCTTGTTGTGTGCACTCACTGAGGAAAGATATCTTCACAAGTTCACCAGCAATTTTACATCCCAAACCGGCCATACTACGCAGCAATCTGCAGGTCTCCGTGGGAAATCGTCGCTTAGAAATTTGAAACAGTTGATTCCCTTGAACAATTTGAACAAAGCAGTTAGAACACGAACACTGGTAGATGCCAGCATTTCGTCATTACCAAAGCAAAAGTGCTAGCGGTGATCAAAAGACTTAACCACATACAGCTATCCAAACGAAAACGAGTTATGGAAAGCCGTGAGCACGTGAGTGTAAACAGTTTGCGACATCAATCTCACGATTAGCCTGTCATTGTGGCTAAAACCTAAGAAGGTCTGTGAACAATGCTTACTACAAGCGCCTTGCGTTGAACCATTTGCTCATCCACTGAAACACCACGTGTCTGGTGTAAACCCAAAGAACTAAGATCGGGAGGTGTGCCATTTGAGGTCTTCGTAGCTCAGTTGGCCAACGCTAGTCAACTATACTGGAAGCAAGCGGAAATCAAAAGTTGACCACTTGGACAAAAATATTATCGATCCAGTGATGGGACCTAAATTGGAATGAGAGGTCATAAAAGCATAGGAGAAGATGCAGTTCAGTATAGGAGAATATGTTGTTGTGAAGCAAGAACGCGGATGGCATAAGGGCTGTTTACTCAGCAAACCAATGCGTTTCAACATGTCAACAAACAAAAATACTCATCTGCGTACGGTACTGGGCCCAGAATGTCACAGTTGCCCCAGTCGCCTGTGCTCAGTTCCTTTACGTACCAAGAACAATTTCGTGCGATGCTGCCCTCCCGTGTTTCTTCATGTGTTTTTCCCGCGGCTACTCTAATGTCAAAATCCATGCTCCGGCCACGCCACTGAATAACAGTGCCGTGAGTAGTATATTACGATCACTCATCCTCACTACACTCCTCCCCCCGCAAGGATTGTTCCAGCTGCAACAAAAACCTTTCAGGTTCTCTTCGTTCTCCCGACAATCTGCGTACCGGCAACGGGGAAGCCAATGCTCCAGGTATGCATTCTCTTCTGCTCGGGGTGTCATACCATTTACAAAGCTGGCTTCTGTGCACTCGATGTTCATTCTTCGCATACTTGATCAGATACACTGGGCCACGGCGGTTCATTTCTACATACGGTCCCATTTACTTTGCCAAGAACCTCTTAGATTCGGGTAATGTTGCGCTGCTGGTTCCTATATTTAACCTTTAAAACAAGTTCAAACAAAACACTTCGACACGATAACCTTGCGGTTGACTGCTCTTTGGAAATTTCTTTTACGTTTGTCCAGTTTTCGTTTGCCACTTTCCGAACTTCTACTGATCCACGTGTGCTCATCCGTCGGCCTCCCCATAAACCAATCTCCGGATCGACTGGCACGCATGGCACGCGCCCGTACATTAGCTCAAACGGCGATTTCTTCGTTATCCCTTGTGGCAAACAGCGGTGGGACAACAGAATCAATGGTAATGCTTCCTCTCAGCTCCCTCCTTTCGCCGCCAATGACTCCTTGATTGTTCGATTGCTTAACTCCGTCAGTCCATTCGATTGAGGATGGTATGGCATCATCTGAATATGTTCGATTCCCAAGCGCTCCAAACACTTCCGAAATTCTTCACTTTCGAAGCAGGGACCTTGATCAGTCAAAATGCTTCGCGATATTCCATGATTTGCCACGATGTGTTCCATTACCGCCCTGCACACAGTGCTTGCACGCTGATCGGGTATAGAGACTGCTTCGATCCGTCTTGTGAAATGTTCCGTCATGACCATGACCTATTGATTTCCGGATGTGGTTACTGGGAAGGGACCCATCACGTCAAGCGATCATAATTCTCCAATCTCATTAACCGGAATTGGTTGTGTGGGATAGTGACTGGGGTAGTTGGAGTTCTTCAGTAGCTGACATTGCTGGCACGCCAGTACATAATTGCTAACGTCTTTCTTCATTCCCGGCCAGTATGTCTCAGCATTCCATAAGTTCAATGACATCCCATTTGAGCCAACTAATGACATTCCTTCACAATTGTCTCCCTCAACCCCGTCGGTATAACAGGCACGCTTATTCCACCCCGCAGTCGGCGCATTAAAATTCCCGCACTATTCAACCGTAAGTCTGACCAGTACATTCTGAAAGCCTTCACCTCCGGATTCCATTCGTCTTCTGGCGGTTATTCTCTCGATAGAAGTCGATCAACCACCATTCTGATTGTCGTGTCAATCCTCTGCGCTGTCTGTAACTTCCCGGGGTCGTTCTCCAGTTCAATACTGTTGACTCTGATCATGTCCTTGTGAACTTCATCCATGTGCTGCGTTCGGGACAGCATATCGGGAACATAGTACTCTTTTCAAGCTACATGACGAATTGTGAAGTCAAACTTGTTACGTAGGGCAATGGTGTGGATGATAGATAAATGACTACGGTCTAACACTATACTACATATAACAAAAGACGGGTACACAGTTGAGTAGTAAGGTGTATGACACAAATAGGCATAAACAAAAAGATGATTAGAACATAGACAAGCCGGGAGACTCACGTACAGTACAAAATAATGTCCGTGTAGATAATAGTGTGGATAGCAGTATCCAAGTTTATGCTGTGTGTTGGCAGTGTTGTAGGTATAGGATCACGTGGATGCGATGTGGAGCGGTACAGTTGTGTAGCTCACGTCCTCGTGTCCGTTGGCTTTGCGCGTCGTTGACTTGTTCGCCGTCCGAGACGAGGCGTCAGAAGTTGTGTTGTGCCTCTTGCGTGTTTAGTCGCCTTCATGTGCGTGCGTTACGTGCCTGTAAGTTAACGCACGTGGGTTAGCTCAGTCGATGCGCGTGTGTGTGCGTGCATGTGACCTTGCCTCTCGCAGTGTTGAGGGGAGAAGGCGTCACTGTCTGTCGGGTGAGTGAAGGTGAATTACGACAAGCGGACCCTGTGTGCAGAGTGGACAGGGCCTGTTGAATCACGCGCTGGCCTGTGGAGCACGTGATGTGTCTGTGACCTTGTGGATAGGCCAGGGCTACGTGAGTGAGTGAAACAGTCGACATGTGGTCTCCTGCCCGGATATGGGGCGAATGGATGGCTAGGATCGAGCCATCGGGTTTAGCGCGGGGTGCTGAACCGTTACAAACTCCTGTAATCGCAACAGCCAACGAGACAACTTTCCTCGGGGGTCCTTCGCCGATTTAATCCAC
The DNA here is from genome assembly GCA_014338405.1 of Paragonimus skrjabini miyazakii. Classification (NCBI taxonomy): domain Eukaryota; kingdom Metazoa; phylum Platyhelminthes; class Trematoda; order Plagiorchiida; family Troglotrematidae; genus Paragonimus; species Paragonimus skrjabini miyazakii. The sequence goes on from JTDE01002554.1 coordinate 75,691, forward strand.
TCCAACGATTTGTGGTCACTCTCCATACGAAAACGTCGGCCAAGCAAGTACGGTCTCCATTTTTCAAAGGCCTACACGATCGCTGAACACTCGTTCTCTGTCGTTGAGTAGTTTCGTTCAGCAGGATTTAGTACTCGACTAGCATGCTCCACAACACCGTCTTCCTGCTTCAGTACAGCTCCGATTCGTACGTCGCTCGCATCCTTTGCGACAACGAACTTCTGTCCAGTCACTGGTAATTTCAGGGTCAGCTGTTACTCCTTCACCAATTGTTGGATTTCAGCAAACGCTCGATTAGCCTTATCTGTCCAATGAAATCGTCAGTTCCTCCTCAGAGTTTCGTGTAATGGGCTCGCGAGTTCGTTGAAGTTATTGACGAAGCGGCTGTGGAACCCGACGCGACCGAGAAACTGTTGCAACGTCCTTTTCAATGTTGGCACAGGAATGGCTTCGATCGCCAGCAGTTTCTCAGGCAAAGGTTGAACCTCACCCTGACCCACCTTGTGACCGAGTAGTACTACCGTTCGTTTTGCCAGTTGACACTTTGAACTGTTGATTCGTAGGCCGGCTTGTTCAATCTTCTGTAACACAGCTGAAACATGTGCTGAATGTTCCGTCTCATTCGCGCTGTAGATGACTATATTGTCTCCACAGGCAACAGTATCGTCCAATTCGTCTAACACTTTCAACATCAGTCGTCTGAAAGTGAAAGGGGCGCCTGACAGTCCAAACGGTATACGTTTGAAGCGTTCGCTTCAGTTTGTCCAAATTGGGGTCTGCGCCTTTTCATTAATGGAAGTACAGCATACTTCGTTACGAGTCTATCATGCTTCAAGTCAATCATGGCCTCAGCGCGGTCAAGAAAATCCGCTCCCAATATAGTCTGACGTGCGTCGGGGTGAAACGACGAAAGATTGTTTGAATACGTGACCATCGATCCGAGAATCATATTCTGCCAGGCCATTAACTTTGACAGTAAACCCACCGACTGTTCGAACGACCATCGCACACGGCTGAACAATCTTTTCTTATCTCGGCCCAATCACTGAAATCGCGGCCCCAGTGTCCATCATACAACACTCCGATATACCATTGATTTCTATCCTAGCCTGAACCGCCGTTTTATCAACTTCCCCTATTACCGGATCTCCCTTCCCAGACAAAAGACAATCACTGAAACGTTTATGGCTTTTTCCTGTCAAATGGGCAAATTCTTCGCTAGTGTCCACGTCTTCCGCACCTGTAACAGACGTCCTTACGGATATCCTCCTTTCTCACCTTCAAAGCCGCCACTTCTTGAGTCAGCTTTTCCACTGCGGTTCGCACGTCACTCAGTTCACTTGGTTCGCCTGCCTTTAACGCATTGACTGTCGTGGAGTTTTCCGCCAGCAATTGTAGAGTCGCATCAGCCAGCTGTTTCAGCGTCATTGGATATGTGATGAGAGCAAACATGAGCTGATCTCGGACTGTTAGTGGCATTCCCTCTAAGAACTGGTCTGTCAGCATACGTTGCTCCGAGTCCTGGTCCAAATGTAGCAGGGTTCTTGATAACGATGCCCTCAGCAACATGGCGTAAACAAAAGCGTCACTTCCTGGCAGTCGGCTGTGTTGCTGACCCCGGCGAACAACACCTCCTTCGCGGTGGCCCACTCCAGCTTCGCAGAGCCTGTTCGCGCCGCCTCCAGCTTCGCCTTCGTCCTGCCATTGAGCAGCATCCACATGGTCACCAGTTTCGTTCGGTCAGTTGTGACTCCGACCGTCCCCACCACGTCCTGGAAATCCCCCAGGAAACTCCGAACGTTCCCATCGTCAAACGGCTGCGGCCACGGGATCTCCATTTTCCATTGCTAGTCACGACACCAACTGTAGTGAACCAAGAGCGCTCATGGTGCAAGGGTTGTTTACTCAGGAAAGCAACACATGGGTCATGTGCTTAAACATGACTACAAACAAAACCACTCATAGGCGTAGTACACTGGTCTCAGAACGTACAATAGTCCACGAGACGCGATTCAATCCACTTTCTTTGTCAGAGCTAACAGAACAACGGGACCGTCCACACATGTGAACATCACTAATATGGGTCTCTCGAGCGCCGGTGAACAAAATACAGTCACATTCCTCCGTGGACTACACAGTGTTTCCATCCTGTAGATCCTTACGTTGACATCTATAGGATTCCACCCAACACTCCACTAACACACCCACGGATTGTATTTCTGTATTTTGTCCGAAACTTTGCTGTAAGTGCACCTGTTATATTTGTCTGTTATTTACATTACACTTTGGTTGCATATCCTGATATTATTTAGATGTTTGGTTTTACCGACACTATTTACAACGTGTTGTAATTAGCAATCCAGCATCTAAATATTCCTACCTAGCTTTTGCGCGCCATTCGTGGAATGGGACTTGACGTTATATAACAGTGATACCAAAACACTGGCAGCCGTATGACATTCCTTAGATTTGTTGCCTCATTATTGAATCGCGCCACTCCACTCCATGGTTATATGCTTTTTTTCTATCATGTTAACTGTAACTTGATGTCAAAGTGGAGACAGACTGCCGCTCTAGCAAGGTCGACCTGGATGGCAGACTCAAAAATGTTGCTCAACTTCAGCCACGTTGTTCATCAGAAACCCATTTGTAGTGGAAAATGGTGTGTTTAGGATGCAAGTGACGTTTAGCTTAAGTCAACATGAAGAATTTGCAATACTTGAAAAAAAGATTTCATATAGATTGAACATCACCCACTACTGATCGAAGCTGTCGCATTCCCATAGACTTTCCAGTCGGCCTCTTTCGGTAAGAAGCCCTAGACTCGTCGTGTTCACGAAGAAAGGGGCGATTTTCGAGGGGGAAAATGGGATTCCTTAACAAGAGGTAACCTCAAATAAATGAACAACTGAAACCGGATAATGAATGCAATTCCATGAAACCATGTCTCTCTGAATTCTCCAGATTCAATATCAAAATCTGCGAACGACTGAAAGGAACGTCAATAGAATCTCCATTATCTGGTTTCATCGCTGAAGCAGTCATACAAAAGCTGCAAAGGGTTCCGTTGAAGCAGAGCAAATCAAACCAGCGGATATGTTATATTAGTGATGTCTTTTTGAAACGCATAGGTTACTTATCAACACTTTCAAGGAAATCAGGTTCACTAAGGTGATTGAAAACGCCTAAAAGCTGTTTTCCTCGGAAGTTCTTACCAACCGAAAACCTGCTGGAAAGTTATAAATTTCAGGTTATTATAGTGAAACACATACAGGCTAGTTCATCGTCAGCAACCCGTTATCAGTGAGCACTGTTTAGAGCAACGGAAAAACTGAGTTATCAGAGAAAGAAGGGAGGGACTTACCACTATCGAGTATTTCTTTTCTAAAGATACCTATAATGTTTCATTAGACACTTCCCGCTGCGGAGGGAACGAAGTTCAAATTCTCTAGAACAGTTAAAAGGATAATTTTGTTACACATTTTAAAAAACTATCGCAAATTACCGCAACGCCTCGAAAACCACATGGTACATGTACTTATGGCAACCTTACAAAGAATACAATCTAATCCAAAAGAACAACTCAGATTAACCCACAAAAGAAAGGTAATATATCACACCAAACGAAATAAGTGTTTGGCGTCCGCCAAACCGGGCGACTTTATGACCACGAATTAGCCATTAAGAGATATGACTGTTTTCCATTTATCTCTGTCCATGTGCATTAAACTGGACACAAATTCACTATGTAAATCGTGGAATTCTTTGCTCAAGCAAACGCTAAACACGCAAAAGAATTTCCGAAAGCTTTGCACTCATCAGCCGGTTCGATAATCGAACAGACTGAGTTAGACCATACCGATGAATCAGTGTGAGGTAAGGATATGGAGAGAGATGCAACCGAGGTTACGATCAAATGCCAACGCGCAGATGAACGAATCACCATGGTCATATCAACTCAATGACCACAACATGATGAAGACGAACAATTAAATTATACTATCCGTGAGTAGTCAGGCGGATACATGCATTGAGGAAATTGAAGTAATTGGGGGGAGAGGAAAGTCATGAAGACAGTTGCCCGCTGATGTCAACAAGGTAATTTAATGCCTGATGAAT
>JTDE01002555.1:5478-21387 GCA_014338405.1 Paragonimus skrjabini miyazakii
TTAGATTGTCTTCTGCCCTCTGCCCATTGTGAGATATGTATATGTATTATATGTATATCCAGCCCAGAACGTGCTTAAGACTAGGTTACCTGAACTCGTAATTTGAATCTTCTTTGCGATTTAACACTTATCATGTAAAAACATACGAGTTCTGCCAGTTTACTGCAGCTAATTCGCTTGCTTTCTTATGTGAGCGCTGCATATTCTGGTGAATTATCGGAGAAAGTCGTTGCGCAACATAATGATGTATATCAGGCTAGTTGCCCAATTTCTACATTGAAGCGAAATGTCCTTGTCCCGCGGAAAACCCCGGAAGGGAAATGAAGTGCTGATGTTCTGGCTACCAAAATTTGCTGGAAAATATTAACTTCATCCAACCATTTTACTTATTATTTGACTGTGTGATCACAATACGAATTCATACTGAATGACGTATAATCTGGCAGGTTGGTAATGACCTTCTCTGATATCCTACAATAGACAAAACCAAATTTTGAGAAACGGCTTTTGAGGAAGCGCCCGGTAGTACTACTTTCATTAATGCAGTCGTTGATTCTGGTTAGCACCGGTGAAACTTGGGTTTCAGTTACTACCAATGGAAACAATAATACAATGACATAACATCTGCCGGAAAGCTGGGTCCATCGAAATTTCATGTCCGTCTACAAAACGTTACACCCCGCAAACGAGCCACAAACGATTACACGCACAACCTCAGTCTCAGCTGTGCTCATTCCCCTACCGCACTGGTAGATTATTGTACTGTGTTGGTTATACTAGGTGCTGGCCAAACGTTGTTCAACATTTTATCCCTTAAAACTTCTGATCTTATACTATGAACTCTTATTCGAACGCCCTTTCTGTTTATCTTCAACAGCCCCATTGAATTGTATACGCCACCGGTGGTACTTGCTGACGGGTGGATTCCTTGCTCAGTTCACTTGACTGCGAGTTTTATAATTTGCTAAATATCAGTTACCTGTGTGCGAAACCACTTTTATCCTAGTAGACCTTCAATATTCTGTCTTCGCCTGTCTGCATCAGTGAGTTTGCAGCCGCTTCCGACAGAGTGTATGGAGCCATGGATCTTGGACGATGCCTTAAACTCAAACGAATCACTATACAGTAAAAACAATCTTCTCCCGGAATGCACAAAAACCCTCAAAAGTTCAGCACACGACTTGCCGGTGCAACAGAGTGAACCGGCAGGCATGGATTAACAATGTAAAATGATAAAACGAAATTGAGCCCACTGAAACAAATGTCCATGTTTGGTTGGAGCACACCGACTTTACACAGATTACACAATAGTAGGAATCATGGGTCACTGAAAAAAGTATACGAAAACCACAGGTTCATTTTGGGACGTATGATATCCTTGGGCTTATTAACCGTTTCCTCACGATTCGTGTTCACGTCGAGTTTCGCGTTGCCTGTTGATCTAATTAATGCGTTTTTCAATATCCAGCGACAGATAAAATATTTTGTTTGCGCAAGTGTCAATGAGAAAGCTATCGTAAATACTGGATTCAATACGGTACTAATTGAATAAATATACAAAAGTTTAAACCTCTTAACTCGATTGTGATAAACCTCATCAATGGAACAAAGAATATGCTTATGCAGCTGAACACCGCTCAGTACGATAACACAAAACTTAGCTCCCTGAAACAAATGATTATTTGTTGGTCCGGAACAGAACGACTGGTCGTGCATCGAGAAATGTTATAAATTCCGAGCCACTCAAGAAAAAATGTGGATGGAGCTAGTCTAACGTTGGCATTCGGAAATCTACAGGGCTCAGAGTGAATGAGATTAAGGGCACTTGTAGCAATAGCTGAAGTGAAAATAGAAATGAACAATGCAATTAATTTGAGGTAGATAGAGAAACGTGGATACACCGCTCAACACTAATCAACCAAAGAATAGCAATCTAAAAATTGATTGAACATACTTCAACAAATCGCCAATACAGCGGCCACACCTGAGGTGTCCCCAGGTAATTGCGCAATCATGATAAATATTTTACCATGACTCCATATAAAATGTTTACTTTCCTACCTTTTTCAAGTATTTTTGCCCATTTACTGAATATTCCTATCTTGGTTTTGCTTGACACATTCTCACTTCCGTCTGCGCACGATTCTTTTACCTAGCTAGTTCCCGATTGATTAGTTGCAACTTGCGGACTCATTTTTGGTCGCTCCGTTCTGAATGGGTTCTCTGCCTATAATATATTTATGTTGTTAATTTACATTCATGGTGAGACTTCACTTTAATTGTAGTTTTGCCGGCAGTACGCTGTAAATTCTGACTTTTTCTGCCGTCATACTGACGTTTCTGCGTTTGAAAGATAGTCCCGTTACACCAACTATCTGAATAAGCGCTATTCGATTCGTCCATTACGCTTTACTGAGAGAATTATCCGTACTCACTAGATGCGATAAAACACTACTGTTAGTATGATTGTAGACGTTAACGGAACTGTGTTTCACTACGTACGTGCATTGAATTTAAGCTTTCTCAAGTGTACACAACAATACCTGACGTGAACTAAAAATACCGATAGCCGCGGGAGACGGAAAAATACATTATACGATAATTCCAAATAATCTTCATCAATTCCAAACGACACCGATACGTAAAGGTAGCTAGGGAAGTTGAGGATCCGACCGCCGAGTGCGCGAGCAGGCCGGAATTATGTATATGGCGCGATTGGCGTGCACAGACCGACAAGTATGCGTACAAACAAACGCGATCGCATGCACCAAGCGGAAGGCGGAGAGGGGGCAAAGAACAATGTTAACAAAGGGAAGTAGCTAGATAAACCATACGGTATACCAAAATAATCTGTTCCAAAACGTTCGAAAGAAGAAAATCAGAGTGGATAAATTCAAGGCCCAGAGACTGCATGTTGGACATCTAATTTCCTTATTTTTGAAGCCTTCAAAGACCTTCGTTAAAGCTTGCTGGTAAAACACTAGGACACCTGTGTTCCCTCAAAGGCCGGTAACTACCACTCTTCAGCACAATCCGACAAAGACCGAACACGCGAATCCACTGGTGATGTGTATTGATCACAAGAAGAAGATGATGGACGTCTGGCTAGTGAGTTACGAAATACTGGGCTACCTCTGTCAACACAATTTCGGAGAGTGTGACCTGCATTTCTTGCAAGTGGATGTGGCCGAGCGTTTACACGTGTATTTTTAGTTGCGGCTCACCAAGACCGCTGTGGTCAACATGATTAACATGGTGGGATCGTTGCCGGAGTGATAGCGGTGGTCTTGGCAAAGATAGGTCCCACTTACAACCCTCAACAGGGACGGAACTCAAAATGAATGCTTCTTTTCGAAAAAGACGGACCGGGAAGTCCATGAGAAGGTGAAAATAATGGCCAGTTTTGGGTTCAACTTTCAGTGAAATGCGACTTGATTTTCTGAAATGGAGCATGGCAAATTCACTTGTTCCGAAAGTACCAACCGTGAGACACCTGAAATTCATCTGAGCTCAAACCGGCGGCATAATCAATTGTTCTACCAGTTGAGATAGGGGACTGCTGCAAAAAGCTCAGGAATTTCACACTTAACCTCACTTACCCACCTATCCCAATATCAGCCGGAATTCACTAAATAATCCTGAGGAGTGACTGCCGTGGATATTGGCATGGCCATGTAACTCAACTAGTAAGCCACTTACAACGACCTGTTCCCGCCAGCTGTTCAGATGCCGACGAGGTCCAGACCTTTCACAACCAGGCCTGCGTCGATTCAGCAACGCCACTGAAATGTGGATATTGTGTACCCAAGTTTGTTTCAGGTGGTTACTTGTTTGCGGGTGCTGAAGACTTAGGAATAGATTATGGAATGATTTATGCGGTGTTTGTCGTTCTGAGTTAGTATACGTACTGAAAATATTCCTCGAGGGCGGGAAATCTTCCAAATGTTGACTGTATATAGAGTCTATCAGCGTCATGGGCTAGGTTATTCGGTGCTATGTTCGTACCGAAAATTTCCATGTACTGTGTCTAAGCAAGCCAATTGATGTGTAAAATATATCGTTGGCATACGTATACCCCATCCAAATAGGATGGAGCTGCTGTAGGACTGCTACACAGGCTGCTAGAATCGTAACCAACACCCCAACTCCTGACGCAGGTACAAAACCCCTGATCTGCCCGCAGATGTCGGGTAGACCGTAAGGCATAGGAAGTCGGCAATATCATACACATCCGTTACTTATGATACCAGGTGACCCTGAATGTTAGCAATCGATATGACAGTTTCTTCAAAACCATTCGGCTCCATTACCGTTAACAGTTCTGTTTTCTCAAATGCAAAGGCATGACAACACTTTGAGGCTCATCTTTAAGTTGCTCCTTAAAATCTCAGGCCGATAGATGGAAAGATTCCGCTGCGAAAGGCATGAAGTCAGCGAAGTATTCTGGAGGAAACAACATAAGAATTATCAAAGAGCTGAATTTTGCTATTTAAGAGAGCTTATAACTGTCCGGAATGTTCCGCAACACACCGCCAACTACGTACAGCTCCGCAGTCAGCACGGTGCAGCGTTGTTGAGGGTAGTACAGCATGCAGACCGGATTCTGTTGGACTTGAAAAACTGGGTTCTGCGTATGATGGTATACCACGGCATGTAAGGGCTACATTTCCGACAATAAATGTGTTTACAGTATTCTGATGAAGTCACATAAGCTACCGAACGCCCCTCGGATCAGTGCCTGTTCCTATGTGTTCTTGGCGGAAATCTAGGGGCATAGGCTATTTAATAAGCAATCTGTAGATGTCGGTCATTCTCTCAGTGATATCATTAAGGATGTTCCCAATTCCTCTCGCAATAACATGGTATATGGCAAAACGCTGAAGAGATTCTGGTGGGCCGTATACGAATTAGTTGGCAATGAATTGAAACACGCACCATAAACTGTTTCCAAAGACTGAAGGAAAACCTGCTTCACCAATTCCGACAATCACCATAAGTGTTTGTAACTAACGTGGATGTGTAAATAAGCAAATTCTGCTCGGGTTGTCCCCAAAATTATGCTGCATAATATTAGTGTTTATGCATATTCCGTTTGGACACAGTTCGAACACGGAGGAAAACTGTTAGGTCCACCAAGTTTATGCCCGGCGAATAAACTGGAATGGCCATCATAAGGGCAACTCATTATGCATGAAAAAGGTGGAGGGAATATAAAAGGCGCAGTGTTCTCTGCATAGATAAGCCACCTGCTTTTCGAATGGAATTTTGATATGTATTATATTTTGGTCATACCCATAAAAGAGAACGACAGAGGGGCTGATATTGTGAGCTGTGCACTCTCTTCTCGGTTTTCATAACTAATACAGTATACGTACAAAGGCAAGCAAATTGTGATAACTGTGTTCAAGCAGAAGATTTCTGGCCAGGCGGTTTATCAGTTGACTATAAATGATAAGAGGCATTGCCCCAGAAACTAAATATGACCGGAAGGCACCAAGTTGCGGGGTTGAAAAACATCCGAATCTTCCTCGAGCAACGCGCATAGGAATAACGGCCGTCGAATTCAAAACATTATTTGCTGAAAAATACTGCGTTTCTACTGGGTCACCAATGAGAAATGCAAAATGAACAGCTGTATAATTCAAATGAGGATATCAGTATCAACAGTGAAATTATGTAGCGAGTACAAAAATTCGGCGGTTCAAAGACTGATAAATATTACAAGCCAAATAGTTAAGGTTATTTTATATATCTCCCCTGATAAGTTGAAAAGAACAGAAAAATTACGTTCCCTGCAAAACATGTGAAATGGAGAGAAGTAGAATACACAATAAACTAGATCAAAATAGGTCTCGGGATGCTAGTTTGTACGCTCAAAGTTTACCCTGGCCTTATGTAAGCGAAATCGGAAGTCGCAATAAAAACGGCGGGTCTGCAAACAAACATCATTTATTCGTTTACTCATCGTTCATAAGCGGACTTCAACGCAACTAGTTGGAGCGCCAGGTGGTTGGACGTGAAAAAACTTCTTGCACGATCGAACGACAACCGCTAAAAAGGATGAATAACAACGGAAAACTGCAATCGACTTTCAAAATTCAAACAAACATCAGACTGGTTTTGTGTCGTTCCCAATGGCAATGGCTAAAACATTAATATGTTAATGAATGTGGTGAAGATGATGCGGATTCACTATACAGCCACGAGTAGAGCTGCTGTACTCACGTGGACACACTAGCTTTGATGTCAGTGGTTTGTAGTAAATTTATATTCACAAGGTAACGCAAACAGGTACGGTGGTACTAGTAAGACAGCTTTCACGTCGCAGGGAGATTGGGATTTTGGGGACGTTGAAGGTGATGTCACTAAAAAGAAATCTGATGGAACGATAACATTTTGCTATGTAAAAAGCTTAAGAAGGGGCCGAATGCAAAGTTTGGCACCTTAAACATCCGGGAAAATAATTCGAACAAAACCCGAAGCCACTTTTATATCATGTTATCAGCCATAATATTTCCGGTCAAGAAACGCCCACATGTCACGAAATTAGAAATTAGATTGGAATCGTAGTTCTCGAGTATCTTGCGCCGAACCCACGTAGTAATCAACGAAATCGCTAAAACGGAATAACAAGGGAAACTTATGTGCGAATTTGTTTAGCGACACAAAATCAATAATTCACTCAACAGCGCACAGTATGAAAAGCGCGCGAAAATACGTACACCTTCTTCTTGGGTGCTTTTCGGATTATAAAATTCGTGTTCAAGGTTTTTTGACTTTGCTGCCTTTTTTCACCTTCAACAATCTCGATGGAAAAGTGCGATGCTGAATATGTGCCTTCAACGGTGAGAGGGCAGGTTTTCGAGGTTGGTAAACGTTTTTCCGACCTGCGCTATATCGGTGAAGGTGCGTATGGAATGGTTGTGTATGTAATATTTGTTTTGTGACACGACATCACTGTTAGCTCTGCCTATGACGAAAAACGGAAAGAAAAGGTGGCCATCAAGAAAATTTCTCCATTTGAACATCAAACTTATTGTCAACGTACTTATAGAGAAATTCGCATTCTGAGCCGTTTGGATCACGAAAATGTAAGTTACCAATGACTTATTACACTTTTTAAGATTATTCAGATTTACGATATAATCACTGCACCAAAATTCGAAGATATGAAGGACGTGTAAGTTAAGATTTTATTGGTTTCTTGCATCTCAACGTTTCTCTTAGGTATATCGTTGAGTGTTTCATGGAAACGGATCTCTATCGTTTACTGAAAACGCAGAAGTTGAGCAATGATCATATTTGCTATTTTCTGTACCAGATGCTGCGAGGTATGATGATTGCACGCTAATTAATCGCATCAGGTCTCAAGTACATACATTCAGCAAATGTTCTTCACCGTGATCTTAAACCCTGCAACATCTTGTTGAACACCATGTGCGACCTCAGGGTGAGTTATTGATCTCAATGAATACCTAGTTGATTATTCTAAGGAACGCAAGTACAAATCTGGCGAACTAGTCTTCATACTCTAATCACCCGGAGCGTTGAGATTTCGTTACGAATCTCTGTTCATTTCAAAGCTCTGGTGACATAAGATTATGCGTCGAATCCAACGTACGAAATGTCGTTTATATTCTTTTAAGTTGAATCGGCTGCCAAACTAACAACCTGGCAATCGAAAATTTTGCATCGTTTTACTATCGTATGGTAAGAGCACAAAGAATGACAAGAGGTTTATTAGAATAGACCATCAAGTAGCTAACCAGTCTGTCTGTCATTTTCAAACCACTTACTACATTGAAGGTAAATAATCAGTGCGTTGGCCACGTGTGTTGTTAATAGTCGTGGGTGATAGAATGTATGGAGAAAGCACGTCAAGCTAGTGGAACACGGGGCGAATTTTGTTTTTCCCTCTGGGAAGGGGATAACGGATTACGGGGAAGATGTAAACAAAAGCGGATAGTCAAAGCGGTAGTCAAAAATGTACAGTAAAGTGCGATTATCAAAAATATTATTTAGTATGCAAGAATTGCACATGCCTTTGCTACTGCATTGAGAGAGAGGCCGTGTTCTGTTCTTGATCCTAGAATCGCTCGAGAGAAAAATGGTTAAGTTTGTTAAGTGCTATGCGGTAGATAGGTTGAAGTTGCCTCTTCCGTCGCTATGCTCCAGTCGTCTGAAAGTGAGGACAGCTATGTAGCCACACGATGAGCAGAAAGAAAGTACTCACCATATCGGCCTATTCGTTCAACCAATAATTGTCTGATGACCGACAGTCTTGTGGCCATGATGCTTTGTATTGCTGTCTTGTGAGCATGTCTTAGTCATTACACACAGAATAGTGAATTTGCGAGTATACCTGATCCTGGTCAACTAGTTTGGTTTGCGGACCTACCAATTTGTCATATAACTGAAAAAAGCTTGAATGTGAATATAGGCAACGAGTATCACGTTGTTGTTTGTTTTTACTTGCATGGATACCCAATAAATCAAGAGCATGAGCAAATAGATAGATGTAGGTGAACATTTTTTGATTAGCTGTGTTCCTTTATGATGTAACTCAGAAAAATTAAAATGAACAAAACGGTTAATACGTTATTTCGAGTTCTCCACCCGGACGAATATGCCTGAAGATAGAAAAAGCGTGAGTCAGGTGTGCGGATGTGATGGCAGCCCCAGGGGATTCTGGAGTTCCAGACGAGGAACGCTCCTTGTTGACAGAGAGGGTGCGGCTGATAATTATTCCATAAATACTGGTTTCAGCTTGTCAACCGAAGTGACATCACGTTTGTCATTGCACCTAACAGTGGAAGTCCTTGTGTCCCTTGTGAGGATCCGATAGAGACTAATGTATTGAGGTTTAGATGGTTCACGAAGGTGTTCCTCCTCCTGGCTTGGAAACTCGCGACTCAGAGTTGGTGGCTGGAGACGTAAGGTGAGATGGTGGCTAATCGAGCCCAATGGCGTGAATACTGTCGTTGTTAAGCCGGGTTGTTCACAAAGTAAGCGCATTTAATGACACGGGACATTGGAAATCATAAGAAGGCTGTCTTGCTGATGACACCCCACTTCCACATACAGCTTGATTGTTTGAAAAGTGTGAAAACCTTGATATTGAACGTCTGACTATAGAAGTGGCTATGTTTTTAGTAGTTGGGTCCCTTCCTGTCCCCTTCTTTTTTCGTATATCTTTCTATACAGGGTTTGCTTTCTTTCCTCTTCGTGGCAGTGTGGCAGTCAAGTGTTACTGTGAACCACTGAGGTATCGCTGTCTCCGGTGATGGGGATGATCTTCATATGCAAAGACGTTTCCAGAACAGCTAATTGTGCACTTGCATGGTCGGTAGTTGCTTTCTAGGCTTCGAAAAACGTAACTTTTGTCTGTGGTGCGCCAAACGGGATTTATGGCTGTCGTAGTCGTACAGCCGACATGGTACAAGGTAACAGTATAGCCGACAACGGGTTCGGTTGCGGTAGCTTTTGAATCCGCCTTAATTGTGTCCCTTAAGTGTAGAAAGACTAACAGAGGTGCTTTTTTCTATGATGGATTAGCATGACCGCCAAGAGCAGCTTTTAGCTGACGAAGAAAGCCCTCAACAGTCCAATTTGCCTCAGGATGTTAAGCCGTAGTGTGATTGTACTGGCTTTCTGAGGCAGTTAGAGGGGCCGTAAAATATCTTCCAAAGTGTGACCCACGATTTGTGTTCATAACCACTCGATAACCACGTTATGCCACCCGACATTCCTAGAAGGTGCTGGATGCCGTTTCTTAGAAACAGGTAGCTATATGACCTTAGGCCGTCAACACACTTCAACTAGGAAATCTAGCCATTTTAGAACGGTAAAGGGCTCTTAGATCGACGTGCAGGTGGTAAACGTGAGCATCTCACAGATGGGAAGTTGAAAGAAGGTTGTATGACGGTGGACTTTGAATACTGGGCATTGAATACATGAACGTCTCTAATTGCGGACGTCAGGGTTCACGCTAGGCCACATTAAACACTCAGTGACAAGCCTGAGTGAAACTCAAATGAAACAAGTTGTGCAGTGTGTCAGACACTGTGAAGCGGAAGAATTTAAGCGCTGCATGACGCGGTGTGCCCTTGGAAGTGTCGCAGTGGATTGTTCCCTCTGAAGATGTCAGAGGCACGGGCTTAATTGGGAGCTGTCTCCCTTGTCGACGTTTTCCAGTCTCTGGATAAGTAGCTTGTGTGGCAGCCATCACTATTAAATCAGTGTTATCGTCAGGAGGTAAATTGAGATTATGAACGCGTGAAAGAGCGCCCTTGACAACGTCGTCGATACTGAAACATGTATGTCGATCGTAAACTGGGAGATATAGTCTGAGTGTGCAATTTCTTTTGCGGAATTGTTGTCGCCTAAAGCACTTATAAAAAAAGGTAACGGTTATTGGTTAAGAAAAACTGTGAAGATACTGCTCCCCACCGAATGACGGAAGTCATCGTAAGCACAACTGTGGTCTTGTGCCTGACCAAAACATACTGTGACTCGGCCGGCCGCTCACCTCGAACGTGACGTGGAATATTCTAGGGGAAGAAGTTACTTAGAAAGCTAAAAAGTGATAAAAGAAAACTAAGTAGAAGACTAGAAATGGTATAAATACTGGCATTCCATTAACTGCAACACACTGCCATCTCGGTTAGGGTTTGTAACCAGCCATTTGAGTGATTACGAGGATCTCAGCTATACAGGCGACACTCAGTTTGCTCAATGGAACAGTCAGCGTTTTCACATTTTGTGACCACGTTGTTACTTGAGTACCACGCGGTTATACACAGCTGTTGGTGATCTCAGTGTTTGATGCTTCTTACAGTAAACGCTCAGCTGGCATGCTGATTATTCAAACTGCCAATGACAGGACGGCCGGAGTCCCCCAAAAATGAATGCAGCTATCTACAATACATGCCAAAAGGAAATTTTGAGGGTTATAGACCTTTGACGAGGTCTAGAGGTCGCCACTGGTTACCAACGAACATCTAATACGCGGCACCAGCGGCTATTTCGGAAGCGTTGACTACAATTGACAACAGAGCGTTCCGGTTAAGATGATCAGGAAGGGCTAAGTCGGCGACCGCATCCTTGTGCTCAGTGAACGCAGTGCTCACACCCTCTGTGAACCGAAACGTTCATTCGCCCCGGATGGAAGGCTTGTCATTGGCTACATTACGTGGACACTGCGGATTATAGCGTGTCAGTAATGAATGACTAAACCACTGAAATGACTAGGTTGTTCGAAAGGATTCAGCTCAGAATAGTCACAGATGGCTTTTATCTTTATGACCGTTAGTGTAGCGATTCCGTTTTCTGAGGCACGATGACCCAGAAACTTTGTGATGGTTTCACCTAAGTCGCATTTGAAGGGGGTTACTTTGTTGCAATATTAGGCCAAACGTCCCAGTAGGATTGGAAGATGCGTAAGATGTTTCTCTCATGAACAGCTAGCTTCCAAATTGCCGTCGAGGTAGCGTTAGTTAAAATCCAAACCACATCGAACTTCGTGAATAATCCGCCCGAAAGTTCGAGCAGCGTTGCTCAGACCAGTTGGTATTTGAAAAGACCAAAAGGATTGATAACCAAGGTTTTGGGTCGGTCATCTTTGGCAACCGGAATCTGGTGGTATACGTTTACCAACTCTATCTGACAGAAAGTGGTTTTCCCACATAAGCAAGTGGTTTAATCTCGTACTTGGGGGCTAGAGTACTTGTCAGGGAAAGTTGCTTTGTTCAACCTGCGGTAATAACCGCAAAAGCACCAGTCAACTCAGTTCTTCGTGACCAGATGCAACAATGAGGCCCTTCGATTCCGGGAAGAACGTATTATATCGAAGTTTGACTCAACGAGTTCTAATTTATCGGAGGCCATCCTTCGAGACAGGAGGATCCTTGGCGCAAATGTGATGCGTGACATTTGAACCCACTGATGGAATGTCGTTTGATGCGCGCACAATTTGTGGGAACTCAGTGAAGAAACCCACAAATAGCATAAGAGCTTCGGGTTGGGCGTATGTAGGTGTAGTGATCGCAGCAGTTGTGTTTCTGCCTTGTATACTTAACCTAGTACCTCAATGGATTAGCATGTGGTGTCTCGTATCTACCAGAAGGTCAAAGTGCCCAGAATAATTGTTGCCGATAGTGGTAAAAGTTACCAGTAGAATTGTAAACACCCAACGAAATGTTCTCCGGATACCCAAGGTAAGGAATAACGAGCGTTGCCTTGAGTGATAGTAGGGCTGCCCTTGGTTTCACAGAGCTATGGGCTACTGGAGTTTGACATCCCATCTTTTTCAAGCGAAAAGACATGTGCTCGCGTCCTGACATCATCCAAGAACGTGTTTCATACATTGAGCACAAAATTGAGGCGACAAGGAGTGTAGGCGTTGGCGGCATTACTTGCTATTAGAAGTTGGCTAAATTTTGGTCATCTTGGTGATGCGTACATGCAAAGTTTAGTGCACTTTTTAGCGCGTCACAAGAACGTCCAGGATATCAGCAACCGATCGTTTTTAACTGTAGTAAGTGTTGCCTGGGAGATACACTGGGTCGATAAGCTGATGAATGGATTGGATAAATCTTGTTCACATCGCTTTGCAAGCCTGCTTTTAAGGCTTTGATGCTTATTAGGCCATGTTTGGGGGTGACCCTTTGTCAGAACGGCGTATGCCTAGTATAAGATACGGAATGGAGCGTGGTACACTCAACTAACCTAATAGTGGTTGTAAACGTTCCATTACTTAATCAGCAGTTTTCGTTGTTAGAGAGAGTGTTTGTGAACGAGCAACATTAGCTGTTATCTGCCTTGCCTCCGGCAGTCTTTCAAGCCAGAGGTCCCCGAGAAGGAACTCGTCTGTATAAGAACTATCAATGTGTTCTTGCATCTCTGTTAAAAAAGTTGTATGGCGTTTATTTCCCGGCTTTAGGTTGTGAAAAAATTATTGCAGTCGAGTCTTCTTAGAGGGTTTTACCCGATTATTAACTGCCTTTTTGAGGCTTGGTACTTGAGCCTTACCAGTTTGCTCATCATAGTATAGTATGGTCAGAAGCCTGGCTAACAGCTGACAGAATCTTGTTTTGTCAGCCGTAATTCCGGTGTCGGAAAACAGTGTTACCACTTAAACAAGCCAGAGGAGGAGGTCCGTTTCCAAATACGGAGAGACCAACAGATCAGTCAGCGGGTTTAGACAAAACTTCAGACATCGGATAGTGATAACTCTGTTATGAGCCATTACAAAGTAACAGATAAACCGAATCAAGATACGTGTAAATGTCTTTATCCTAGGCGAAAGGCAAAAAGCTTATACGTGAGTGAAATTAATAAGCTTACAAATAAACGATCTCACCAAAGTGAAAACGTCAGAATGTAGCGGGACTTTGGGATTCTACGGGCCCATCAGTTATTGGAGCAATCCAACAATGTAATATCCAGTCTGATTCTTCCTATCAAACCAAGTATGACAATGAAGAAAAAGTTCAGCACATTAACCGCGCGTGTTACTATCGACCCCGAAAAATAGAGCATACGGAGAAAACACATGAAACTAGTGGGACACAAAGCGAGTTGTTTTAAACCTTGCGATGAATATAAGATATTAACGGCATGACGGAAACAAAATTAGGTAGAAAAATAAGGTTATCAGAAGTGTATGGTAGAGTGCGGCGATCGAAAATATTGCTTACTACAGTCGATACAGATCTGTCAGAAAGAGTTTGTGAATGAAATTGAATACTTATAATGCAATGCATATGCATACCTGACTACCCGAAATCATCGTTACAGAAGGTTGCAGTCGAACCGATTGTTGTCCGCTTGATATTTGGACACTTAGGCTACTTTGTCGTGAAAAGCGTTCCGGACTGACAAACACGAACATTGACTCTGTGTTACCTGTAATTACGATAGCCACTGTATTTTCAATGTAGGCGGGTAATTACTACGGTCGTTTGTAGTGAGCGGCTTGGTGAAGTGATTGTGCCATGAGACTCGTTTTTTTTGCTTAGAGTATGTCGTCCTTAGAAACAAAAAACCTCCAATTAAAGCCATAAACTCTAAGCATGTAATATCTATCACCCGTTTCGTGAATTTTTTAAATGGAGTTGAATCTTGCACACAGGTTTCTACCAGTGGCATTACCATAGACTTATGCAATCCTATTAGGAATCTGTTAAGCACCTTGCTTGTGAATACGAGGTGTGCAATCACTTTTCTGCCACACCAGCTTCAATAATGACGCATTACACCCTGCGTATACAGGATTTGTTAGTTTTGCCTTACGGCCGATTGATCTATCATTGAGGTGTTCATACATGGTCTAGAGAAGTCAGGTGACTTCAGTATGACTGCTCCCATTTCACTTTTAATGTCAATGGGGGGATAAAGTAGACTTCTGGTTCAGTGTCCTCTATCAAACTTTGAACGTGCTGCGTGATTGTTTATCAGGTGTGTTATTGATGCAGAATTTTGGATGCATCTCTTATGTCTTCACAAATGAGATTTTTCTTACATATCTGCGGTATTCCCGAAATGTATTTTATATTCCTGTCAGTCAGTGTTTTCATTTGTGGAGGCCGAATATAACTGCAATTGTTTTGGATGTCTTGTGCTGCTCCTATGCCATCAGCTGCACTTGGGGAATTACTTGTTGAAAAACCAGTGAAACATTGAAAATTGATCAAGTCATTCTTTACACACCTTTTCACTGAACTCATTGTTGTTTGTCGTCATCATTACACCACATTGCGTGATAACTTTGTGGTGTTATCCTATGACCTGCCTTTTCAACATAGTGTCAGCGAAGCATATATATGTATAGTTTATGTTAAGAGCTTTTGTTTTTACGCCTTGATTACTACAATGCTAAGCGATTACTCTCAACATAAGACCAGTGAGTAGTTTATGAATGAACGTGAATCTACTGAGATCACTGTATGCTCACTCTGCAAGCAGGGTGAGAGTTTATGGACAACTGTCTCGGGCGTTCACCACTTCTAGTGGTGTTCGTCAGGGGTGTCCGATTTCCCCCTGCCTGTTCAATTTTGTCATGGACGACATTCTGGAGGGTGCAATTCGAGAATCCAGTAGGCTTGATGTTGAGCTTCTTCCTGGCGCTAGATTTATCGATCTGGGGTATGTAGACGACATTGCTTTACTTAGTCCCTCAGCCGAAAACATGCAGACCATGCTGGACAGGATGAGCGACCGAGCTCGTTTGTATGGAATGCGCTTTGCACCTTCAAAGTTCAAAGTGTTGCTTCAAGACTGGGGCACTTCAACTCCTATTTTCTTCATTGCAGGTAATCCGCTCGAGACTGTGGACCGTTTCACATACTTGGGTAGCACTATCTTGTCAGCCTGTAATATTGCTGATGAGATATCAGCGAGGATTGCAAAGGCATGAGCCGCCTTTGCGGAACTGCGTCATCTATGGTGTCGAAAAGACGTCCGGTTGTCGCTGAAGGGAAGGGTATATATTGCCTTGTGCGTTCCATTTTGCTTTATGGTTCGGAAACGTGGCCTGTTCACGAAGAAGATATTAACAGACTTGCTGTGTTTGGCCATCGTTATCTGCGCTAATTGGCCCATATTAAGTGGACTGATTGTGTGAGCAATGTGGCAGTTCGCCGGCGCGTATTCCGGAACGCTCGGGATGCGCGATCAATTGGTCAATTAATCACGGTACACAGCATGCGATGGTTGGGTCACGTAATCCGTATGTCATCTAATCGTTTACCGTATCGGGCATTATTTGCTAAGGCCACCAACAGTTGGGTCAAACCACGTGGTGGCCAAGCAACAACGTGGTCACAAAATATGAAGACGTTGACTGCTCCATTGAGCAAAGTGGGTAGGTGTCACCTGCCTGGATAGGGTCCTAGTAATCACTCAAACCGC
>JTDE01002555.1:29979-44093 GCA_014338405.1 Paragonimus skrjabini miyazakii
ACCAACCGGTGTGGCTGACGCGAGGATCGATGAGGCCCTGTTCGTCTGCGATCGCTACGCATTTGATCGAATCAAACCATCAGATCAATCGGACCGAATCGTTCAGGCCAATCTACCGAATATGTGGGATACAATCGAAACAGGTCACAGGTCGTATGCTATCAATTGCAGAGGCGATTGCAATCCGCCTATACTCACCACCACTATACGCTCAAAAACGGCTAGTCAAAATGAACGATAGCTCGTGCTTTGACCGCCATGTTGCAGCATCATTCGTAGAACACATTTCGAGATTAGATTACGATTTGTAATTTTTCAGCGTTTATTTGGAGTAGGTAAGATTCTTATGATAGTACTTATCTGTTAAATAAAAACTGATATTTTCAACCCGTTTTTCCACAGAAATGCAAAGTGACAAATTGCTGCTCTTCAACTTATTGGTCACATTATTACAGTTATTGATTTACAGGTCAAACACAACTTCCTTGCACCTTTCTTGCACCCGTAGTTCAAAAATGCCAACATTTAAAAAACTGGTTCTGATTTCACTCACATCGTGTGCAGCAGATTACTGCCTTGAAATGTTAACCAAACTCTAACGGACGTGGAACAGTTCCTTTGTTTCGTTATAGACAAAGGTATCATGGTGTAGACAATCCCTATCGATTTCGCGAGTGTGTTCTTCAATGGACGCATACACAGAAAAATGCGTCATGGTTTACAGATTAATCCGTAGGCTACCTTTTATAAGTAATCAGAGATACGACGTTGAACTGACTTCAAGGTAGAATAGCTTATTCTTGTAAACCTTTGATTCTGAATGTGTTTGAATAAAACATTCTCGTGATAATCGAGATTTTAGGATCAGGGAACACTGTCTTTGGCCTTTTTTAATTAAAGGATCTACAAAACACGGCGTACACTAAAGATTTTGAAACCGTTTCTGTTTCTTCTCTTTGTTTTACTAGTTCAAAAAGCTTGTTTTTACTTTGCACCACACAGTTATCTAGATTTGTTGAGATATTTTTGTGATTGTAACAAACGGAAATGCTTGTTTACCATTGTACCAAAAATGTGTCACTCGATTTTGATAACTGTGCGTCGAATTCTCACCTCGACGAATGACAAAATCAGCTAGTCCCGAAGTAGTGGAATGATTTTCTTCTGTTAAACAGTCAAAGCATCTTGTGTTTTCAATTTTTCGCCCTTTAAACACTCATTTCATAGACTTTTCTTGCTCCGCCGTTGTATCTCATAGCTTATTACTTGTGTATCCAGTGACATCTGGTAACTTCTCCTACAGGTTAACTCGCCGTCTGGCTTGCTTCCCCATTTGCTTAGGGCGCTACAAAATGATATGGGGGAGTATTGCTTCAAAAGACTTTCATTTCGCTATTTTGCATGATTCTTAATTCACTTCTTTCTGAAGTGCCAACAGTCATACTAGTTAAAGCACGCCCATAAACTTCTCACCGGACATGATGAACAGAAATTTAAGAGGTGTGGTTTTTTGTGTGCTCAATGAATTTGATTTGGCTTGTGTGGTACGTACTTGCACACTGTCTGTGTGATGAGTTTGTCGATGGAGAATTGTCTTTGCTTAGACATTGGGCTGCATACCTGGCTGTACAAAAGATCCCAACAGTGTATAGAGTGTATTGAAAATTTTGAGTTTGACCTGACGTAACTATCAGTCAGCATCTGCAAAATCAGTTTTTCTTCTTCTAGAGCAAACAACTTCCACGCATCTTACATTATGCTACTTGAATGTAAGTCCATTTCTTTCAAAAAGGAAGGAGAATGTGATCAGACTTCTTATGGATACATGACGGCGTAATATAAAGATAACAGTTGTTTCTAGAAACTACGTTCTACGTTTTGAACATTGTACGGTGGCTATGCCTAATTGATACTAACAGTGATGACAGTTCATTATCGAACCACGTTCAACGGAATAAACAATAGCATCCACATTAATCATGCTTGTGCAAACTTACACTGTTCATGTATCCTTACTGTTAAAGCTGGACTCCTGTTAAATCGCATTTTTCGCTGAATTCTTCCTTCGAATTGCGAAGTCACACTGTATTCGCGACTAAATCACTGTAACTTTTGACTATATTGAATGTTAACTACGTGTTGTTTATCCTTTAAGAGTGTTTGATTTTTCTTTACGATGGTTTTTCCGGTTTACGCATTTCGTTTATACGATAAGTCATTTCAGTCATGTGTTTCAGGATGAACACTTACCGTTGATTGCAACTTTCGCATCTTGCTAAATCATTAATGTCAGCTTACCGCGAGGAGAGAAGCTTTAAACTTGTGTTTTGCGCTTATTAGAGTTCGCTAGTTGCATACACCTTCACAACCGGGCCTCGTGATTGTGAGATGATCTGTTAATCACTACTCGATTAACCTCACAATGGCCACAACCGAGTAGTCACTTTTTGACGTTTAGTTATAGAACCTCCTTTGATTACTGTTCTGCTTGCCTCATTAGTTTGGATATCGTGATTTTAATCTTGTGTGTTAATCGAACACATTTCGAATGGTAAGTCTCGTGCCTGTTTAATTTAATCATTCTCGCAATCAGTAATCATGTGCTTGTTCCGTTTTGTGGAATGCATGCCGAATGATTTTACTTTAGGATAAAATGACCTTTTCCATGTATATTGTTGCTTGTTTGATATGGTATAATGGAGTACAATTTTGAAAACTGTATACACTAGTCGCACTTTATTCCAAACTTGTTTTCTATATTTTGTTTTCATTTCTCATTGTACAGATATGCGACTTCGGTTTGGCTCGTGTGGCAGATCCAGACTTTGATCAGTCCGGGGTGTTGACCGAATATGTGGCTACGCGGTGGTATAGAGCACCAGAAATTATGCTCACCTCAAAAATCTACACTAAAGCAATCGATATATGGTCAATCGGTTGCATTCTAGCTGAAATGCTTAGCAATCGGGTTCTGTTTCCCGGGAAACATTGTATTCTTTTCCGTATAGTCATTTTTTTTCGTATATGTCTCTTTGTGAGCGCACATCATAGTCTTAACTGCTCCGTGTATGCTTACTTTCTGGTGGGGAATCGGAGAATTACATGGGGAAATCCCACAAATTATCAGCGTATGCAATTCAGCGCTCCAGTTGTTTCCTTCTAGCACAATACTTTCTATCCGAAAAGGACACTCACAAGAGTACCAGGAAGTGGATCTGCGTAATGATTGCTTAGTTTTTCAGAATGGCTGCTTCGTATATGTACGTATAAAAAGTATTAGTTTACGTTATCAGTTAAGTGACGAAGGTGCCAGAGAAACACCATCTCCTGGTGCTTTCATTCTGTTAAACGTTTCACTTTTATGACCTGACGCTACCCTGGATCCTCTTCCCGTCCTTGTTGCAATGACAGGTAATCATCATCCTTCTGTTCTTCCTGATAAAAAGCCAAGCGATGAATGAAGAAATTACTTACTACTTCAATCATTCATATTCGTAGCCGGCTTTCTTGCTGCCTTGGCAAAAATGACTTAGAACATACCGGCACACTCGCGCACGCATTCGGTGTACTTCTAACGTAAATGTTTATTGGTATGACGCGTTCAGTTTATCCGTCTGTTTATGTTGTGTGCGAGAGGTTTCGGTGCAATATAAAATCCACAGTCCCTCCTTGATCGACAGCCAGTTTTATACGGACCACGTGATACGGACTGTAACCGTTCTCTTGTAAGTTTCGGTTTATCTTGATGGATTTATTTTTTATCGGTTGCTCACTTGTAAGTGGTGTTCACTCATCTCATCCATGAGCCCAACCGGAAAGTACTGTGGTTCGGACAGTCGTTCAGTTCAACAGTAACCTGAAGTACGCCAATGGAAATGAATTATCGAAAGGAGAGGAGACAGTTACTTAAAAATATAACTAAATATAAGCTGGAACGTTGTGGTTGCTGACATGCTCTTGACTGCCACATGCTGCGATTTCGAAAACCGTTTCTACCCGGTTATTTGGGTGATCACGGGGTCATCATCCAGGCATGCTTTGCTCACCATATTTGCTCAACAGAGTAGTCGGGGTCTTTGTGTTTCAGCAAATTCGCTCAACTGTTGCTAGTCTCAGAGTTGATGTCGTATTAACCGCTCCCCTGGCATACGAGATACATAACCATAACTGAGTATGCACTTGTTTTGTTGGACTGACTGACCACCTGTGCACTGCGTGGCCTCGCTATCCTGTTCAGCAGTATTACAGGCTGATGAGATGACGCTACTCAATTTTGTTAGGTGATCCGCATTCTCGGGCGGCCTGGCTGCAACAATGAATCTAACGCCATTGGCGTAACAACACCGTGCATTTTAAAATTGCACACCGCACAAATCAGCAATCATCTACTCGGCTCAGCAAGGTTTGCATGTATTCTGCAAAAAAACTAAGTGGGGCAATTTCATACACAACCTCAATATCAATGAGCCTGCTCTCAGGCGGGAACTTCATCCGAAAGTCTCGAAACCTCTGATTGCTGCTTCCAGAATATCGTCCATCACAGAGAGGATTAGGACAGCTCTCTCAAACACAAGTGGAAGGTGGTTACTCATAAATACCCGGTCTTCACGCAGAGTGACCATTTAACGACTTCAATAAATCAATTTACTTCACTAAGACTCCTTTATGATATAAATTGTCTCAGAGAGCATATCGATCATCTGGGTCTAAAGCAGTTTTTTGGTCCAGAAATACCACGAATGGCGGCCAGAGAATGGAGTGCCGACGTTCCACTGTCCGTCGCAGAGGTATGTTTCACACCCTCGTGACCAGACCGGAAACCTGTGTGTTCTTCTCTCATCCTGTTCTCTCCGTATTTCATGTCGTCACATTACGTGTTCAACTGGGATGCGTTGAGGGCAAGTCCTATACCTCTGTGGTTGCCACATGATGTCCTCACGCCTTCTCTGAAAGTGTAAATGACTAGATAGACATCAATCTCGAGACACCTTTTTAATCTCCCATATATAACAAAGGATGTGATCAGTCCAGACAACAAATTTTCGTCAGAATCTTTGAAGGGAGCATGAAAAGGCAGGTCTGAACCTGGGGCCTAATTATTTTGTAATAATTTTAGCTCGAAAGTCACTATGGTTTCCAACGGTTGGGTCGTTAGAAACGTCATGACTAACCACATGATCTCCATCAACAACATTTGAATGAGCTGGCCCAGGTCATTTGAACAGTTAGAAGTACTCAGTCCTTCTGTCAAGTCCCCGCTATAAGTTGTAAATTCGGGAGCTTTTTTCCTCACCCGTTGCAGTTGTGTTTGAGGAGGAAACATCACCCGACTGTTCCAAGATATAAATGCTTGTTTCATTTCCTTGGCTCACTTGGAGAAGTAAGCTCCATGGTTCCTACACAGATTCTTCATAAGTTTGCGCCTCAGTTTATGGCGTTCCTTATCGTATTCAAAGTCAGAATAAATCATACGACGTTTGGTCATAAGTTTTGTTGAACCATCAGAAATCCGGAGTACAGCTCTGCGTAAGAGGTTCGCATAGCAGTTGGGATTTTTACCCAGTGCTTGTTTAAATCACTACTGTTATGATGCGGGCAGTTCGACGTTCATTGCTATTTGCTAGGCACTTGTACTATCCACACTCAATTTCCAACTGATTACTTTTTGTTTGTGATCAGGTAAGCAAATGCTAAAACGAAGCGGGCACGAATAAAAACACGATCTGAGTCAAGGCGGTTACTCTAAAACGAATGACATTCTTTAGTGGAGTGATCTCACCGATAGATGGTAACGACATGATCAATTTGCATCTCTAGTGAAGACGCACAGAGATTCCTCCGCATGACGCATTGCCGTCGTTTGTGTTAAAATGCGAAACTCGATAAACAGAGTCCGTGAGATGCAAAAACTTTCGTTAGCCAATCGCCATTGCCGATCCGTTTCTCGCGGACACCAAACATGCCACCTAACCACTTTTCATCTGGAGTGTGATGAACGAGTTTTGCGTTCATATCACCAACAAGCACAGCGATATCCGAGTGTTTGGTTTATCTCGAAAGCCCAAGGAACACATCGTAGAAGGCATCCTTGACAGCACTTGAACTACTGTCTGTTAGCGCATGTGCAGACGTAACAAATAAATGTATTTCTTGTCTCTGTCGGTAAATTTTGACCAAAATGGTAAGTCTGACGGCACGCAAACGACCGTCTACTGAGTTCCGATCAATCAGGCTGTGTTTTGACTTAGAGCTCAGTGCAATCTTCACTTCAGCTTGACGGCGAGATTCGGGTACATCGTTCCCTAAGTTCCTGAAAAACAACTGCTGATTCAAGACATTACCTAAAAGCAAGGTTAAATGAATACCAAGGCTAGGAACGTATAGAGAGGGTCACAGCACACACCTAGCTCCCCAACACAGAAAACAACTGGCTGACTTATTTATCTGAGTGTGGACATTAAGAAATCTAGTGTTTATCAATTGTTTTGGTTTGAAAAAATAACCGTTAAAACCAGAAGAGGAGGAAGGTGATGATGAGCGGATCAGTTTGCCGGAGCAACGATAACTTCTGGTAATTATCAGTCGTTCGTGCTACTAGGTTGATTTGAGGGACCCCACCGAGAGTCTCTGGCTTAACAGTAGCTTGGAATTGTTTTGGGAACATAGTTTGAAGCCGATTACTAAGGAATATGACTAACTTGGCAGTAAAAATCTTGCTTAGCTCGTTGGCGTGTTGAATGAGACGGTGATTCTGGTTTCTGCCACGTCAAAGTTTGCCCCAGCTTTTGAATTACACTGAAAGTGTCTCGACTGTTTTAGATAATATTCCGACGGTCACGATCAACCGCTGTGCAATCAACTTTTCTACTTCCACTACATCTTATTTGAAAGATAATGTTGAAACTGTATTACTGATGAGTGGTGTGGCAGATTTATGATTTTAGATGAGACCTAACTGTGAAAAGTCAGGACTTCGGCTGGATTAGAACCAGCGACGGAAACACCATGCATTAACGCGGCAAGCGCTTTACCAGTTGAGCTACGAAGTCACCTCAGGAGCTCGAAAATTTCACATTTGGACTCGGTTACCCATCCGTCCGACTGTCTCATATGGGATCCATCAAATGATTCAGGGGATCTACTGCTCAGACAGGTGTTCTCGAACAGTTCACGCTGGAACAGCGTGAACAGCGCCACTGTTGAGCATAGTGTGAGCTCTATTTGGTCTGAGTACAAAAACGTCATCAAGCCCAAGAAGGCGATCCTTATGGAGTTGCCACAACTTGTTTCCAACATCCCATGGGGTGCTTACTTCTCTCTAGTGCCGTATTTTACACATCTATTCCATCGGTTGCTGGGATTTTCACAATGTTGCATCCCGCATTGAACGTCTGCTTCAGGGTGAACAGTAAACTAGAATCGGCAAGTTAACTTAAGTTACTATCGGGTAACAAATTATTTAATATAGAACAAGTATAGCTGTTTTTATTCTGCCGGTACAGTTTTAGTTGATATTATCGGCATTGTTTTAATCTATGACTTCGTCGTCTCAGTGGAAATCTCTATCATCATTGGCGACATCAGCTTTGTTTACGCTGACAGTGTTTTTTAATCTTAGTACAATTACCGCAGTTAAATGGCTGAATATTTAAAACTAGATGAAGAGACAGTGATGTTGATAACAGCATCAAACGAGCCATCTATCAGTACAATCAGTTTGGAACGACTAGGATAAATTGCTTACAGAAATTGACAGATTAGTACGAGTAGCGTCACAAGCAAGTTACAATAGGTAATCGTGATTATATAATGGATACATGTCGAACACGAAGTTGTTACACGTGCACTGTTTGAACAACTTCCCAAAATCAATACTGTCAATCAGACGTCGCTGTATCTAGGTGCCGTCATTTGAAATAAAGCGTCTTGGCTGATCATGTTAAGTGTTTACAAGATTAACGGTTGCATGTAGAAATCAACTAATGGACTTTCGATTACCTGAACCGTTTCAGCCTTATCGTTACTGATTGATGTGTATGTGCTGGTTTGCATATTATTCGAAGGGACGTCATGTTGGCGGCATCCGAAACGGATTAGCCTGACACAGTGACCAAAGCCAAAGGACGCCTGCGCTTTAAACCATCACCTCAAGTGGCTTGCGCTGCACCACTTGCGGTTCCACTCATACACCACGTATCTGGTATGAGGGGACGTCAGGCACCAGCTGGAATATACACCAGAAAATTATGCACTTGTTCAGTCCCGATTCACTTGATGAGTAGCTAGATTTTCATGTGCGAAATGAAACAGCTCGTTCGATTCAGCCTCACCATATCTTTGGCTGAAAAGCACACAATCTATCCGTCATATTGCTGTTTATTGCGTAATGCTTGTTGACATACCTTGACTGTGTTTACCAGATATTGATCAACTTAATCTGATTTTGGAGGTCCTTGGATCTCCTTGCAAAAGTGATTTGGAGTCTATCAGCAACTATAAGGTCAGTCCGTTTTTCCGTTGTTTTTAAATGTATCAAGAATACTCGCTTAGCCATATAATGTATTATAATTTCAATTGTTTATTCAAAACTAAGTTTTATTATAACACCTAGTAACTTATTATCATTGTACGGCTACTCTTCAGCCTATTGGGTGTTGCTACATGTATGGTGTCCCATTTTGAATCTCCTTAGTGAGCACTGAAAAGCAGGTTTTATGTTCCTGGTCACCGTAAACTTATCATTTGTGTTCACAATAATTGTTTTGTTATCAGTTGTATCGATCCCTCTCGGACAGAAAGCCGTCCAGGTCTCTGTAGTCAATGGTCGTTCAGCCGTTGACTAAATATTCCCATCCTCTGTGTTTTCCTTTTGGTTCTAGACAAATCGAGTCAGTTCGCGCATCATGCAGTCTGCATACTGCTAGTCTCTTTTTCTGCGGACTCGGGTGTATCACCTGTTGCAAGTATAATGCCAACCGGAGGAGGGACAGTTTCATCCTGTTTTGATACACACAGACACACACAAGTGTTAGGGATGTGAATGAATGAATTGACGCTTTCAGTTTCCTTTTCGCTTGGTCGCATCATAAAATAGTGTGTACTAGAGGACAGCAATACGACTTCATATGCTTTCACTTAGCTGTTTGGGGATTTGGTTACCTGTGAAAGTGTGCGAACTATATAAATTTTCGCTTGTGACAGGTTTCCTCGTTTAATCCCATTTCACTTTGATTTCGGGTTTAGATTGTTGCTCTGTGAGTAGACGATGAACTGAATAAGTACATCCAACCATTACACACACTAAGACGTAGTAGAGTAATGAGTGTTCAGTCATTTTCCGGTTGACTTACTTACAAATGCCTAACCGTGTTCATTTGTTCGACCTTTGCTTCACTACGTCAACATCTATAGATGTGTTAAAATGTGGTGAAAATATCATTTTACCACAAGCTTGACCATCCGTCTGCTCTTTAACTGACAAAAGTAAAAAGAGAAAACTTTTGCTATTCAGTTGTTAAAGTTTGTCAACGGTTATTTTCTATATTCAAATAAGCCATGCTGTAATTTAGACGATAGGACGCACCTTGTGCCCGATGTTTTACGAGACTGTACTGTAGATGTAGTGACCATCGAGGACTGATGATATTATACACGCAGTGAACGTTCTTCATTACTGTATTACCAGTGATTAGTTGTCCCCAGCGTTCGTATCATTTGTGACAAGTCGCACTTCACAGAACTTCTCATGTGGATTCATTTGGGTCCAGCTGAATGAAAACTGTTCTCCAGTATTTCTACCTATTAGTAAATTGTTTATTAAGTAACATTCCGTTTTGTTTTATGTTGCATTTAATCACCTAATTTTATTCTGTATAGTTAGCAAATTTTCTCATTCTTCGTTTTAGGCACGTGCCTATTTGGAACAACTACCCTTCAGACCGAAAGTTCCATGGTCCCAACTCTATCCATATGCCAGTGTTAAAGGTAGCAATAATTAATCACTATCAACAGTACCTACGGTGATCAAACACACCTTGATTACTCGTTAATTTTTAATTTTTATTCAAGCATCATACATTTATTTACAAATGGAAGATTAAAGAAAAATGAACTGAACCCAGGTCTCTTTATATCTAAACTCAGGTAGTCATTATGATGCCAATATAATGGGAGCAAATAACCGTTTGAGACTAAGACGTCTTTATGGCTCCACTTCGATGATCATCATTACCTTGCAGATAATTTATTTGAGCGTTGACATCAGTCATTTTGTTGAACACCTACAACGTTTGTATTCCTCGATTTTTCCAGCCCTGGTCTAGGTAGGCCACGGGCAAGCAACTCGACTTTTCCATTATCGTCACAGTCCGAAATAAGACCTAACATGAGCTTTATGTATTTATGTTCGACTTGTATAAACACAGGAAAATTGGCAATCATCCTGTTTGAAATTATAAAATGCATCTTGCTCCTATTATGAATCTTTGATACACAATCAATCCGTTTGGTTGGACTTCAGTCCGTTGTCAAGTCTGAGTCCTACTCTAATCCATCCAGATCATCTAGGCAGATGGAGTACTCAATTGACTGCCGTTTATAAAGTGCATCAATCACTTGACAAAATTAAGTAGTTTCGTTTGTGGTTGTTACTAATCATTAAAATTATACAATTGGCTTATTTATTTCTTTTTGTTAATTCCACATTAGTCCGGTAAATACCTCGATCACAAGTATGCGAGCCTAAGCGTCGCTTGCTTTCGTGTCTATCGTATTTACGTGCTGTTAGGTAGAACTTTTCTTTGCCTAGCGTAATCCCCAGACAATCTCTGCTGAATTGATAAAGAGGGAACCTTTTGCTATGTCTGTGGACTCTTTTACATTGTTTTCTGTAGGGCTTACATAATGTTTTTCCCCTGTAACACTCGTAAGTCATTTTGGAAGCGCAGCCGGATTGACTTCCTAGGACAGTACATTCTGTCGAAAGTTAGTGATATAAGGGATGATTTTCAAGGCTAGAAACTGCGTTTAGGTTTGGGAAACCCGGTAGAACAATACTGATGACCTACTACGTTACCCCTCAGAATGAACTCACACTGCGTGTGCCGCTAGTACGTGTTGAACGTGGTGTTCATACTGAACGTTCGCCTTCAACAGTTCTCACCGATTAAACCCATTTTTATATAGACTATTATAGCCGAACCTTCAAACTAAGGTGACCCGTTTCATTAACGCGGTGTGTCACGATTGCTCTGAGTTGTATTCACAATAAACTGCACACTACACTTTGCTATGTACAATGATCTCCGGCTATCTGTGAACATTAACGTTAACTGTATTGTACTTTTGGTCCACACCGATGCTTAACCACCACATGACCGTAAGGAAAAGAATACGGCCTTATTTTAAAGATTTCTCGGCCGCGTTTCTGCTACATCAAACTGAACAAGGGGAACAGACTACTTGCTTCATTTGTCATCCATGATTCTATTCAACTGTGTAACTTCTGTGTAAAGTGGCACAGCACATCCAGCCAGATACCATTGCCAAACTTTGTCAGTGCGATTTCTCAAGCGATTGATTACTAGAGTAATATATGCTAGTAGGGAACGAATTAGATCAAGTGGCTATGATTGGTTGTTTACCAACAAATCATCGAGTCTAGGCGTTGTTCTCTGTGTGTGTTTGTGTTTATGAGATCGCCCCTCGTCCGTTTAGATTAGCTTAGCTATGCATCTGACTAAACATCATAATGCAATTCCGAATGAATCTGATGAAGGCGGAAAATGTCATAGCAAGCAGACTACCTCCATCCATACCACGGGCGACCTCATAAACACGTGCATACACAGAGGACACGGCCTAGGCATGATGATTAACTGATAAGCAACCGCTACATGATCCAATTATTTCCCCACTAACATATCACTCATGTAATCACGTCTAAGAAATCGCCTTGACAAGGATGGTTACCTGTTGTAACTAAAACGTCAGAAATATTTCCAAAATTATTGTTTCCCAATTCCGCTCTGTTACTGACCTTTTGTATAACGTGCCTGTCATCACATGGCACACCATATACTCAACTTCATCAGAATCGATTTTGGTTAAACTATTCTAAAACATTTCTTATTATAGGGCGTTTTTTACAATAAGTTCATAACTCGTTTTATGAAGCAGCCAACTAAATTATAAGTGAAAGGATGTTTTGGCGAGCAGTCTGTTCTCGGTTATTCATCATTGGGCCAGTTACATTTTATATCCTCATGGTTGTCAAGCGAGCAAAATCAAAAGCTGTTAGTCACAATTATATCACGCGTTTATGAATGGGAGAGCCATTAGGTGACAAAATTGTCCTCCGGAGACGTCGATTTGGTAACGGGAGGCCATGGTAACCGTAGGACCTATACAAATTCCTTCCGAGCGCACATGTGTGGATTGCGCAACCGAATTCCGATCGCTTCCGCGGTGGTCAGAATGCGAAATTTGACTCCTGTGGATTGACCACTGGGCAAGTGGTAAATGTGCTAGAAGGTCACTTTCGATGAGACTTGGTGCCCTGAGTCAACAAGGTACGCCAGAATTGCACTCGAAATGGACCTCAACTCGCCTTTAGTCAACCACATGAGGTGGTGTTCACGTGTCCTCTGAGAAAGGCGCCTGGTTGTGCGACCGACGTTATCTGCTCCACAGGAACATGTGAAAGAGTGAACATAAAATGAAGCCACACATTTAGGCAACGTATCTGAGTTTTACATGGACAACCGAGTCGGATCTGAACGAGTTGTGCCGCACTGTAGGTCTTTCAATCACGTTACTTATTTTACGAGTCACCAGTTCAGCCAACACCTCGCCTTTATGGTTTAGCGCCATGTAAACCAACTTCTCCGCAGATAGGAGCTTAACTCTCGGTTCTGTCAGTACCATATGTTTATCGACGAATTTTACAGGATGGGCGTTCTCTGCGAATATCCGTTATAAAAACACCATTTCTGTCTCAGTCACGTCATCAGTGCATATTCTCCTAGTTCTGTATCTTAAACCACGAACGAGATTCTTCTTCTGGTTGAGAGGTACTTAACTGTAAAAGTGAATATACTGGTCGTTCCAAGTCTCTTTCCTGTGAATATCCTTTTGAACTGAACCGTGTGCACGACAACTCAATGCCACATCCAGGAAGCATATCCGTCCATCTTTCTCGACCTCAAGTGTAAAGTTGAGATTAAGGTGTGTTGTGTTCGCCTCAGCAAGTAAGCTATCCAGATCCACAAATTCATCAACTACACGGATGGTGTCGTCCACGTACCTCTTATAGAAATTGCTATTGTCGATAAGTCCAGGAAGCATAATCCTTTCTACCACTGCCATGAAGATATCTATGCAAACAGTGGGCCTAAAGGCGACCCCATCGCAACGCCGTCCTTCTGACGATACATTTTCCCATCAATCTGAAATTGTACATTCGGCGTGCACGTTGTTATCAGCTGCTTGAGCATGTCTTCAGGTAAGCCCACATTTAAACCGGAGGTCAATTTTATCAGCTAATTGGCCTCCAGTTCACAAACGCGTGGTGTAATTATGTTACTAATTGCTTTTGATATTGCTCGTTTGACAACCATGATGATATAAAATGTTATGCAATTGGCCTGATGATGAACAACTAAATTATGTTCGAGATGGTTAAAAATACCCAGGGCAGTCATCAGAAAACAACAGTGTAGCGAACAAGCTCGTTTTCGGTTATTCATCATCAGGCTAATTACATAACAATTTATATGAAACAGAGTTGTCAAGGCGAAACGGACAAAAACAAGTAGCTAGTTTGGGTGAGGTCAGACACGTCATCGGCATACACGGAAACAACGTTTTGGTACGATTACGTCACCATTATGACGCCACTGGAACCATGACGGTTTGATTGGTCATGGTGTGGATGGTTGGCCATGGCAACGCCTGAACAAAGCGCTTTTGTGCGCACAAAGGTGGATTTCTTAATCAAATTCCAATCGCTTCGGCTGTGGCTAAAATTCGGCATCTTACAGCTTCTGAATGACTGGCGTTGACTCGGTAAATCGGACGGAAACAGGAGTCCAGGTTGACAGTATGATGTGTATCAA
>JTDE01002555.1:45641-69598 GCA_014338405.1 Paragonimus skrjabini miyazakii
GCACATGTCTAAAATAGGTCGAAGAGGTATACAAACGTTGTTTCCGTGTATGCCGATGACGTGTCTGACCTCACCCAAACTAGCTACTTGTTTTTGTCCGTTTCGCCTTGACAACTCTGTTTCATATAAATTGTTATGTAATTAGCCTGATGATGAATAACCGAAAACGAGCTTGTTCGCTACACTGTTGTTTTCTAAATTATGTTCGAATGGTTTCTGGAAGAAGTATACGCAAAAATAAGAGAAATAACCATACCAAATTATACGTGAACCATAATTTTGTCAAGCGACAACGACACGCTTTTATCATTTTGCCTCAGCATCTTTCCACCTCGATTGCACATATATCTGTACATTAACTGTATATTTGCTTCAAACTAATCCCTAGTTTGGCTGTCTGACAGCTTTGCATCCCTATATATTTTATCGAGTCAATAAACCTTACAGATGTTTTGTGAAATTGAAATTCAACTTGCAAGTCGATCAGCCTTGCGCCTCCGTCATCGTCATATACGACGTGGTAATTTGAGCTGGAAAATTATTCTCTTGTAAATATGAAAGGGCAAAGGGTAACATAGAGTGTTTCTGTATTCGAATTTGTGAATCTGTTTTTTGGTTATCGTCCCATGTGGCTAGTTAACTTGTTCAGGCGACCGAGTATGATCCACGTACGATGCATGAGCGCCTGCAGTTGTTACATTGGTTGAAACATATTTTCTGAAAGTTATGCTGGTCCTGTCATCCCTCGTCAAGCTTACCTGAGTGTGTTCTAGACTAATGTTTTTAAGTTCGAACTAACCAACACCTTAACAACTGGCGATTCAATGAAACGGTCTCGTTCATTTTGTTATACCTCAGCCCTGGTGTTTTTTATGCATTCATTGCATGACTCCTTTGAAAATATTGAATTTTAATCTTCATTTAAGCTACAATACACTGGCTGTTTTATTTGAAGCTAACTTTTCTGTTGATTTGTCTCGTTTTACTTGCGCGATGTTCTTCGATTTTCTGTCAATTCGCACATGACATTCATTGTAGATCTGTTGCGTCTTCTAATAACCTCTGGTATGCTTAGCTGTATTTGTCGGAACAACAAAATCTTTCGTTTTTCCAAATAAATTAGTTCGCGTTGTAGGAATACATGGTCGGGGCACAAATGTAAAACGATATGGCCGTCATGTAAAGTTTGATTACAAGTCGGTGAATTCACCCCTCCTCCTCTTACACACGATTATCGGCAAGTTTCTTGTCGTCTGACTGGATAATGGTACACATCCGATTTTCAAGACAAGAGGTCTACGTGACTGGTTAACATTGTGACGGCACCTTAACACTTTATAACACCTTGTAACAACTTGGGATGCTCTTGTAACGTCCCGGCAACCGTTGTCCCGTTTTAATGTATCTTCTCTCAGCAAGATGATGGGGAATTCAGCCCACGAATTTCAGTAGATTTCGCTCGTTTATTGCGCACAAGGACTGTTACGAACTGAGTAAGCAGAACGACTGGGTTACCGCTTGTGTTCAAAGACGAGCCATTTACTTATTCACAGTGAATAAAGCAGTTGTCTGAGACAATGATTCTCTGATATAAACTTGATGAAAGCTGTGTACAATATATGTTTGCGTGATGTACCTTGTAACTATTCAGTGTATTTTTACAAACACATACTAACCTATTGATAAACCTTTTCTGTTTTGCTGTAAAGACTCGGTTAACTGAAGCATCTGTCTGTAAAGCTGCAATCCATGCTTACGGTGTACATCGTATATGTTTATGTTGTTAACCTCTCTGTCCTCAACTTATTGTTTGTTTCATGGTACCAGTCAGCTGAAAAGAATTAGTTGATTACCACTCATTTACCCAATCACTAACTCACTCGATCCAAAATAGTTTCTTCGAACTCGTTTTACAGACCAGAAAAGATCAGGAAATTTGACATTTCACCAGAATACGAAGACGGGCAGGTCCACGGTTTGTGTAAGGAAATCTTTGAACACATACCTAACCGGTGTCTAGGGATGACTGTGGCGTTATGAAACTGTGGGAGATCATGAGTGGATAGCTAAAAGTAGAAGTCCACCAAAAACCACTGTGTGATCACAGATGGTTTGCACATGTACGTACACTCAACCTCAGGAGGGTTGGCCAAAGGTGGACCGAATTGACCCTAAGCTACGAGGATTGAAACGCTGTTGTTTACACGGAAAGTTAATACAGAGTGCTCGTTTATTTTATGCTTACCAATATCATTCTGACGACACGCAAAGTAATAAAGCGCAAATAATCCAGCTTCATTGACCTGTCACTAAGCTGACCATGTAGCCTGATGAAAGCAGGTCACCCTTGAATATGTAATGGATGATGCTTTACCGCATCTTTTCCAGCGGTGCGCAAAGTATAGCACGTCTAATTGTGAGCACACTGAGTGGGCGCTTCTTGTTGGTTATTAATTTTCTGCCTGATTGAGAAGTCCAAGATTTGAACGTAACAATTGACCTAACAGTCATAGTGTGAGTGATCCTGACGAAGACTGGGAACAAATGGCCTCAGCTGTGAAAGCATGCTGTGAACAGGTACGTTTCGAGGAAGCTGTTCAGTTGCGACATAACTGGATTTCCGTCACGTCGATAAACCTCATGAACATCTGTCGATCGACCTTACTTGGTTCTGAATATAATGGTGACCGTCGAGGACTTAAACGCAAGCTGACTAAAAGCTTGCGCGAAGACCGTGAGCAATACTTGATCACACAATCAAAAGAGATGGAAAGAGCCCTTTTATCTAAGAATAGCAGAAGGATTTTTTCCTTGATCCGTGGTTGTACTGGCCGTCGAGTCGGTGTAAGTGAGACCATATGTGAAAAAGATGGTTCGCTTATCGCCAATCAATCGCGTCGACTTCACCGGTGCGCTGAACATTTTGAAGAACATTTCAGTTGGCCTCAACCAGATCATGTAGACGAAGGGACCCGAATGGTCAGTAACTGCATTCCAGACGGTCCTCCGTCGGAAGCAAAAGTGGTCCTAAAGCCCAAGTTATTGAAGCGTAATAAGGCTCCTGAACCAGATCTCCTGTCTCCTTCTTTTCTCAAGGATGGTGGGGGAGAGGTCGCTATCAGAACTGACAAAACTTCTCTAGACGATTCGGGAGACTGAAGAGGTGCCTAGTGATTGGTGCTTATCAACACTAATTCCCGTTTTCAAGAAGGGGGCCCGAAGTCTATGTGACAACCACAGAGGTATCAGTTGGGTGTCTGTTGCGTCCCAGTTATTCACTGGACTCATTTTACGTCGGCTCACTAAGCCCAGAGAAAGTCATATTAGGCGAAGACCAGGCAGGATTCCGATCCGGTCGGGGATGCGTTGATCACATTTTTACCTTGCGACGGATCTTGGAACATTGACATTCTTACAGACAGTCGACAATCGTGGTCATTTTGGATCTAAAGGCTGCTTTCGATTCCGTTGCTCGTAACGTTCTCTGGAGCTGTCTTGTTTGCAAGGGTGTACCAGGAAAACACGTGAATCTACTGAGATCACTGTATGCTCACTCTGCAAGCAGGGTGAAAGTTTATGGACAACTGTCTCGGGCGTTCATCACTTCTAGTGGTGTTCGTCAGGGGTGTCCGATTTCCCCCTTCCTGTTCAATTTTGTCATGGACGACATTCTAGAGGGTGTACTTCAAGGATCCAGTAGGCTTGATGTTGACCTCCTTCCTGGCGCTAGATTGATCGGTCTGGAGTATGCGGACGACATTTTCTTACTTAGCCCCTCTGCCGAAAATATGTAGACCATGTTGGACAAGGTTAGTGACCAGGCTGGTTTGTATGGAATGCGCTTCGCACCTTCAAAGTGCAAAGTGCCGCTCTATGGTTCGGAAACGTAGCCTGTTCGCATGGAAGTTATCATCAAGCTTGCTGTGTTTGACCATCGTTGTCTCCGCCAGTTGGCCCACATTAAGTGGACTGATCACGTAAGCACTGTGGATGTTCGTCGACGCGCATTCTGGAACGCTGGGGACACGCGATCAATTGGTCAACTACTCACGGTGCATAGCGTGTGATGGTTAGGTCACGTACGTCATGTGCCAGCTGATCGTTTACCGTACCGGGCATTATATACTGAGACCACCAACAGTTGGGTGAAACCACATGGTGGTCAAGCAACAACGTGGTCACGAAATATGAACACCCTGATTGCTCCACTGAGCGGAGTGAGTAGGTGTCGCCTGCCTGGCTGGGGTCCTTGTGATCACTCAAACCGCTGGTTAGAGACGCTATGAGAGATGGCGATGTGTCGCAGTCAATGACTTACCTGCATCCATACCATTTCTAATTCTTCCGCTTAGGCTTCTTTTATTAATTTTCAACCATCTTAGTAACGTTTTCTTCTAGGATATTGCACGTCACTGTTGAGGTGAGCGGCGGCCCGAGCCACAGTACCTTTTGGTCAAGCTCATGGCTGCTATGATGGTGATGATGATGAACAGGCAGATTTCATTCGTCAACTTTTGAGCACTGTTGTAACATCTGCTATCAGTTATCCGGCTCGTGTTGTGCGTGTGATTGCTCAAGTATATCTCAGTGAACATTTAATTCATATACAGCTTACTGCCTCAGCCACACCCTCTCAGATACCTGTCAAAATTTCCGTTAATAATGAACGTAGGCAATCGATACTTTTGTAGTAGTTGCATTGCTCGCACAGGGTGATGGTAGGGTGAACTACCACCAACCCTCTGGCAAGTGCGACGACAACAGAGAATGAACACCCTCAATACCGAAAAAGCAAAGACGTTACCTGTCCAAAACCTCTGCAAGCTCTACGTTGATCGACGCCGTTCGGTATTGGGTTTACCATGTACAATTTGCAACTATTTTCATCTCTCGCCAAATGTGTTGTGTGAAAACACGCCGTACAGTTGTATATGAAAGACTTTGAGGCGTCAAACGGGTGGCAACAGTGATCCGGAGAGAAGCAATATTTGTGTACGGAGTTTGTGAACTCCATGTGTTATATATTAAATGTTGCTTGTACCAAAATCGGCGGATGCATGTGTTTCCCGGGTAGGTCTCAGCACTATCGCGAACAGATGCTTGGACACCTAGTCCCGATAACGTGGATGTTGCTGTGTGAAAGGACACCACGAGAAACATTATTCGTAAGTAAACAACGTGATATTTGCTGCTGTTAGTGAATTGAAAGATGGTTTCGTATTAGACCACTGATATGGACCGCCGATTTTTTTGTATGCCACGAGGTGCGTCAAAACTCGTTCATTATTTGATAGAATTAGTGCTAAAGTCTATGCTGACCTTTCGAATGTTAAACCTATTCTAATGCTATCTCCCAACCTCTGAGTAACGTATTTTAGGCAATCGTGCAAGCACATGAACAGAAGAATCTAGAATCGATTAGCTGGTTTCGTCCAGATCCGAAACAGAACACGGTTTTCCTTCACAACAATCTTTTGTTGTTTACTTTCCAATGCCTACCGATTGCGTGGTCTTTGACGATTACTATTCATTCATCTCATCGATAGTCCACTCAATTCATCACACTTCTATCAAGCTTTACATGCTAACCATCAAATACAGTTGGAATATAGTAGGCAGACTGATGAGTATCGACGTCAGCGCACGAAGTTAGATAAAAAAAAGTAACGCACAGAACCCGATACCGAGCGATTAAACAATTTCTTGAACAGTCCCAGTAGGTTTTGCTTGTGTTGAGCAATTTTGTAGGCGTGATGGAATACATATATAGCACCGTGATGTTCTCACGTGATTGTTTCCATCCTATCGCTGGCATTGAACAATTTTTCATTATCGGCTATTTCCTGCCTACCGTGGGCTTCGTATCAGGGAGTGCATGTTTCTTTCATGTCTATAGCAGTCCGAGTCATTTTTGACAAAATTGAGATTTTTTCGTCGTTGGAATTTTTCGCGATTATTCCCAAAATTTCTTCCCTCTTCTGTTGTAAGGCATGTGAAATATGTTTTTCCCCCATCGACAGCTCTTGATTTACTGGACAAACTGCTTTGTTTCATTCCATCTCGTCGGATCTCCGTCGAGGACGCTTTGGCTCATCCATATTTGGAACAATATTATGATCCGACAGACGAGGTGAGTATACTTTGGAATTTATTAGTGTGATGTCCGCTCAGTTTTGCCATAATTTGTAATTAACAGTTTTAACCGACGTATTCACGTTGTGAATGTGTATATTTGTGTACATAACTTGGCTACATTTCAGTAGATGGAATGGGAAAAATTCGTCTCTGACTGTCCGCCCACACATAAAGTCACATGCTAATTCCATTAGTCATCTTACAATAGAAAAGTCTCGTAATATTACTGGTCCATTCCGAATCTGTCACGTATCTTGCTGGTTTTGATTTTACTCTAGCTAACTCTGACTGATTAGCCAGAGGAATTATCGCATGTTGGCTTA
The DNA here is from genome assembly GCA_014338405.1 of Paragonimus skrjabini miyazakii. Classification (NCBI taxonomy): domain Eukaryota; kingdom Metazoa; phylum Platyhelminthes; class Trematoda; order Plagiorchiida; family Troglotrematidae; genus Paragonimus; species Paragonimus skrjabini miyazakii. The sequence goes on from JTDE01002555.1 coordinate 52,100, forward strand.
AGCTGTTCATGTTTGCATTCAGTCATCCTCTAATTTAGATCCGCTATCTTCGTAGGTGTTATCCAACAAAGCATTCTGCACGTATATCACGGTAGTCTGAAATAACTGATCGGTACATTATGAACGTTAAGTCAACAGTTCGAACCTTGTCTATTTGAACTGCTCTTGTCGGATGATGGCAAGCATATTGAAGTTTCAACTTTAAAAATAGTAACTTGTGAGTTACACTGATATTTTATTTAACATTTCTCCCGTTGTAAGTGTTTTTTGTCTCCAACGCTGTTCTACACAATCGGTCTGTGTACAAAAATGTATCATGTTTCTTTAACCGGTTCCCAATACGACCCAGTTGATCTGCATTTGCAAATATCGTGTTGTTGTAATTACAGACTATCACACATATTCCAACCGATTATGACCTGGTTGGTTTAATTGGGATCGAATCTCGGCTAGCCGTTATCTGTGCACCCGTACGATTAGTGTATATCCACCCAAACATGCATGTGTATGTACGTGACATATGCATCGTATGCGTATCCATTTGTAAATCGCGTGCCTACGACTTTCTGGTCTATCGAGCCACTCTGCGTGTTTGTGTGGGAACAATGCGTATCGTTCTGGATAGCTAGGTTTGGAGAGAGTCTGGTGTTTTTGGTTATTTCCGTGATCTGTCTGTGTGTACACAAACAGACACACAATCACGTACTGGCTGATTTATTCAGACTTTTTAACTAATAAAACTTTATTCCTCTTGGCATGCAATATAGCAACCCACTTTACCCTGGAGATTACGGGGATTGTTTACCGAGATGCATGCTCAGTTATACGCTGTCTTGCCTCTGAGGCCAAAATTCTCGCGAGTTCTTCAGTGCTTTTGAATAATAGACAAATGTTTTATCAACAACACTGTTAGACAAGTAATCGATTTGTTTACTGATAACTGGTTAAAGATTTTGATTGAAATGAGTTGAAAATCATTCACAGTTGATCGCAGCTTTCAAGTTGCCATAAGTCTCTTTGTGCCCGTCGTCCATCTCGTTTAACTCAAACTAGTAGAACTGTTTCTCTAAATGTTGAACTGATTTCTCGAGTATCGGTCGATTCGTCCTTTCCAAATATGCTCCAATGTGCACCAAATTGAAGGTCGATCCCTTAGGCATTGTGAACTGCGTGTTTCACTCCGATGTTCCGTGGATTAGGTTTTTTTCGAATCAAAGTCTCTGGGTTTGGCCCCTCAAGTCACCTTGCTCGTTCGACTTGAACAACCCAGAAATATAACTGCCCTCATAATTACGAACTTATTGGCCTACTTTAGTGTTGAATTTTGTTTCTTGTTCTTACCGTTGTTTCATGGCTAGGCTGTCAGCAACTGGCTTTGCATAATTGTTACATCTTACTCCACCAAATGAATGTGTGTTCAATTTTTTCCTGTTTGTTGAATAGTCCCTTCCTTGATGATCCCTATTCTTTTTTTTGGAATTTCACTGAAGATTTACCTCATTCACTGATCGCGATGAATTTCAGCCAGAATGAAAGGCTTTTTTATTTGATGAACACAAACTTATACTTGTCATGCGGACATCATTTGAACTCGTCACATTGAATGTTCTAACAGTTTTTTAGATAGCTCAAAAAATAACTCCATTACATACTTTGGAGACCTTTGTCGTTGATGTCTACTCTCGCTAGAATACGGTTTCAGGATTCTAGCACAATGCTACAACCTCATTCTCTTTCGATGACTCTACCATGCACGTCGAGTATACGTTTGTCTGGAAACCCCACGGATGAAGCCATCATTGAAGTCGATGTTTCAATTACTCCAAGCGAGTATGCAGTGAAGACGGTGCTTTGATGGATACCTATTGACAACCGTCTTTGCACTGTCAGACTCGAAGGTACAGGAGACGTTGATCACAAATGCTGTTTGCTTGCTGTCGCGACATATGGTATTGTGAATGTAGTCAGGATACTGTCGAAGAAAATATTTATCATCAGTTGACTAACTTTCTGCATCCAGCAGCGCACGGACATTGTAGTGCTGGCTAGAGAATTGAATGCTCAAGCAGGCGGGTTGAGTGCTGAATAGTGTGACTCAGGTCGCCTGCACTCTTGCAGTGTTCGTCGAACTAACAACGATGAAAGTTGATCGCAGCTATGTACCGTTAACCATCTGTTTCGGGCGCGTATTAGTTTTCGACTTTCTAGACATCGGTGCACCACCTGATGACCTCCATCACCAAGTCAGTCGTGGACACAGATTGACCACATAGCTGCCAGATATCGATGGCATGGCTACCTCTCAGTTTACAGGTCAATCTAGATTGCGATCATACACTGGTATATGCCAAATTCGTCCTGAGCTCTAGTAGGAATCCCGTTAATCGTCAAACCCCAGTCGATTTGCTTAAATTGAAAAGAATACAAACACTTTACATCTACCAGAGATCACTTACATCTAGTCTGTGACCCCATCCACCAAATGGCCTTGAAGCACTTTGAGCACATGTACAGCGTGCAACGCACGAAAGTGGTACTGCCTCCTATTACTGCTCGTTCAGGTGCCAACCGCTGGGTTTCTATTTGATCACTTGAACTTTTTGATGCTCGCAGGAATACTCTATCGAACAATAAGTTCATTTCAACCTACAAAGTTACTCGCTTGCAACTTCGGAAGGAAGTATGAGAGGATTGCGGAATCTGGTGGAAACAACGCGCTCTTAACATGGGTCGAGACACTTCTACTAGGGTCTGTCAGAATCTTTTACACCCTTTCTAAGTAACGAGTGGTAAAAACCAGGTATGACTGAGCTAGCGTAAGATGCCACTGGTATCCTCATTTATAACTTGCAGCGACGCCCAAAAAGCTGAACTGCGCACTTCCAGCGGCATTTCAGTTCATCGCCCTCGCTGTTGACCACGCCTTCGTACTCTCACGGTACACATTAGTCTGTTGACCTTTATCTGCCCTCGGCAACGAAAGAATATTTGGATATTCAGTTCCTGACAAATCACATCCAGTTTATACAAACTTCATCCAGCGATTTTTAAAATGAGGTTTTCGGCCTCATTCACGGTGCCCGGGCGGCTCTGTTTCGGAAACTCTAGGGCAATGAAGTCGTTTCAGCTGACGGAGGATTGGCTAACATCAACCCCACTTTTAAAAATGGCTCACACACTTCATGTATAGATCACAGAGGTTAGCCTGATTCCTATTGCTTCGAAGTTGTTTGCAGCCATAATACTTCGTAAATTAGGTGAAGCCCGAGAACAGCATATCCGAAATTTCTCTCTTGTCCTCGCCACATTGCTCACGTCTTCAAATTCCGCCTGGTGCTTGAACTTCGCCATTCTCACAGAAAACCGTAAATTGCTGTCTTTCTAGATAATCTAATCTTTCGAATGAATGACGTTCACTACCTTTGAGTAAACCTTTAACAAACTTACTCTTTGGTTTTGGCCAGTTGTTGCTATACCGAAAACAAATAATGTTAGGCTGGCTCTTGATTAGGAGGTTTATCGATTTTGCAGAAACTGCAAAACGTTTTTCGAAACACCATTCTCATCTGGCGTGGTTTCAGCAACCTAATCGTCAACGCTGTCTAGTAAGTATTCCTTACAACCTCATCACTTGCATACCAGTTAGTTATTTCACAGTTACGAACGTATCGTTTTTGTGCGAACAGTAGTACAAAACTGAGTGGAACGATAAATAGAATTGATTTATTGGTAGCCTTATCGGTTGAACAGCAGCTTCAGTTGTCTTTTGGTATTCCAACGGAGGATTGGTTTGTTGTATCCTGTCAGAGTTATTGATTTGAAGGTTTTACCTGCGAACCAGCAGCGGATAAGATTTCCTAAGAGTTCCACCCGGAGCCACTGGCTCAAGTGTCTGGCTCACTTAACAATGACGGGTTAGTTATTCTCATAATTGCGGTGGAATACCATAAATATTCGATTTTTGTTGTTGTTGCATGACATAGATATAGTGAAAGCCATATCAAACTCGTGAGTTATACCAAAACATCTCCGAATACCTGTGTTGATAGTTGCGCTCATTGCATAAGGGATAGAAGCCCTCTTCCTATTTCCAGTGGTAGCTGCGCTACAGTCGTAAAGGAATTGGGCTGTTTTTTTGCAGGATTTCACCCCACTACCGAAACACATCTAAACGGTCAGTAGCGCGATATGTAATTTCTTGAGTGTAATCACTGTTTTTCTAACTGTACTCCCCTACGGATTGTATGACGTGGTTGTACCCGATGTGACATAAGTTCTGGACAGAGTAGCCTATTGCACTGACACATGGGCAAGTCTGAGAACCTTTGAAAATTAGTCATAATTACCCAGGTCAGTTGTTTGTGATTTCCTGCAATGTATTCTTCCTTGATACCCCTTGTATGAGGTCTGATATGAGTCTACCAGTAAAGTTTCAGTGTTGGCTTCTGTTGTTTGGTACGTTTGGTTTGGGCAGCGGAGCAAATGCACTTGCATAGGCAGATAAGTTGTGTTCGCGTTAAACAGTTCCTATGTACAACCGGGTTTCTGGAGACTTCACTACTTTATCCCATCCATTAAGCCAGATAACTGCTGCCTTACATTAACCTGTTAATTTATACGAAGTGACTTGAGTTGGTTCTTAATGCGGTTAATCAGGTCGTGGTTCATATTGCACACGAATGACACATTTTCACGGTTATTGTCACAAACGGTGACTTTCGAAACAAAACTTTCCTGTGTGGTGTGTTCTGTCGTTTTTCAATCGAAGATGAAATTTGAGGGATCCTTCTGCAGGCAAGTGTGATGGTTTAAAATCTGATGTAGATGTTTGAGCTACCATTGTTGCCCCCTAATCGATTACACTCGGCTTGTAGATGATGGATAATATAGTAGTGCAGATGACAGATAACTTCTAAGTTCATCGTTGCCGAATGAAGTTAATTATGGCATTCAGTGGATTCAAGAATATGTTCAATTATTTTTTGAAGAACCGCATTGTTTGTAACTGCAAGACAGCTTTTATTTTTGTCTGCACTCAACACAATACATATTTTTAAATCACCCTATGATTTCTTAGTTCACTTCTCTTAGGAATGCGATATTCTTTGGGAATAACCTGTCTCTTGAATGTTCGGTGTTACTAATCCTTTTTCTGTTATGCTTATTATACAATTGTGTTACAAACTATTATCAACCGACAAGTTATTTTTCTGTGTAGCCCGTCGCACAGGTTCCGTTTACCCATGAAGCAGACAATTTTCCGAAAGAAACATTCAAGGTACTTATATGGGAAGAGATCGAACACTTCAAAGCCATTGCTGGTAGGTGAGAATAATGTCGTCACTGTTATGTCCTCAATATTGTTTATGTATGTTTATTATCGGTAAGTCATTCGTATATGGAACAGCGTTCTACATTTTACATCATCCTTCATTTTTTGTCACAGTCAGATGTAACTAGAATGTGGTTTTAGTCATTTTAAGAGACTTCACATAACCTTGAGATTCACTCTCATCTGATAGTCGGTATGTTCTGTTTTCACGTGTGATTTTGAGCATGTTCATTATCGCTGGCTGCACAGAAAGAGTTATTTTTGTTAACCATATTCGTGCATAGTATTTTGTATGAAATTAGCAGACGTTTTCCCCTCATTTCCAGATCCGAATACGTCTGTCAGTGAATCTTCTTAAATATCAGCCTTATCATTGAATGCCTTGGCAAGCAAGCAGACAGAAGGTCAATCTGGTCTGTCTACCAGATAGTCTGTTGCCATGTATCTATCATACGCCGGTGTCGCCCCTAATTTATATCTGTTTATTTCGAGCAACCACCCACTTGTGCTGTGAATGTAATTTTTTGCTTTCAGTTTTGTTCTGCTTGCAACAAACCATGTGATCCGTCTGCTTTTTTTGGTGTGTTTATATAACGTTTTCCTCATTCACTTTAAGACTGGTCTGTGACAATATATGTATACACTTTTTCTTGGAACCAATGAGTTTTGTTCACTATCCATTTGGTTATGGTCAATCAACTGCTTTCAAAGTTTACACCGGTGTCTTTCAGTGTTTTTTGTTCTCTTACAGATTTCATTTTTAATGTAACTTTTTCTGTGTTTCTTCATTGAGATCAGATCATGTGAACATTCTCCTGTTCGCTTTCCGCATTTTCACGTTTTCTCTGTTATTTGCCAATTTCCATAAACATGTGTATCTTGCTTTCTCTCATCTTACTTATATGTGTATATATTCATATTGAACTTTCCAGGGATATTAATTCCACCGTTTGACTCCTTTGAAAACTCTATTCCACAGAATAAAATCGATCACTGGTTGTCACTGTCTGTTTGTTTCTCGCTGCACGTCCGCATTCAATTGATTACTTGTTGTAATCCATCTGTAAGCAAACGTGCATATCTTTACTCGTTGTCACTCCGGATACTGTTTGAACACAGTCTTTTTTTTTGTCCCGCACATCAGTATGGTTTCGTCCTCATACATTTCCTAGGTTTTCGTGAGTTGAAACTTTTGCGTCATCAAATTCAACTAGACAAAACGTCACTGCATCCGGAATAGTGGCGGAACATCTGAACCTAATGGACTGAACATGTTACGCCCCACGTGATTAGTTAAAACATGCAGTCAGTGAACAGTGTTACTACGATCACCAATCGCCTGTGCGAAATTTCGATCAATGTGATGTGTATGTGTGCATTGCTTGCCCCAGGTGTGGTGTCACGCGGTTTGTGCCCGAGACTTAAGTGAAATACCCAAAGCCTAACAACAGCACTGCTCCACATCAATTGAGCTGTACGCACCATTTTTTTCTTTCATCGCCTCCGTCTAGCCCTTTGCTACGTTCTGGTTGGTCTCTTTATCACTGAAGCAGCAATTCGTTAAGACTGGGATGCTATCTTGTTTTGTCCCACTAGCATATTGTAGCGAAAAGGCGTCCAATAAAGCACAATCTTTATTGTCCAACACGCTAGTTCCCATGCTTCGCGCGCGCTCGCGTATATGAGTCAGCATTCCAGTCCACAATACCCTCAAGTTTTCGTTCACGCGTGGTTGTGCACTTCTACCCGGTTTAGGTGTGTGATTGGCGCCTTCTACCCGGGGGTTTTCTGCCTGCTATTCCTCGTCCATTGATCCGATTTCCTTGAGCGATAGCTTGTCCGATCGCACGTGCTGTCCTCCGTCTATCTACTGTAGGCTTTGAACGTACTCCACAGCCGTGTCGAGATATTCCTGAGAGTGTTGGAATAATCACGCCTTCAATTTAGTCATTCATTCTATTTTGGCTGCCACGTCTTGCCCGTTGGTCCGATCCGGTCGAGCGTTGACTTATCCGGTCGCCCACGCCGGTCTCCATCCGCTCACCGTGGGTTCTTGAACGCACCTCCCCCTGTGTTGGGGTATTCCGCCGAGAGTTGGAATGCTCGCTTTTCCTGCCTGGCAGTCCCCCACAATATGCATAAAATATCGATTATATGTACTTATATGTCATCAAACCTGACACCAACGGATGAACGAATTGAATGAGGTCATAAACTAACAGCTAGAATCAACTGATGTTGTAGATAAATGTCTTTATTGCTCAGTTACTCTGTTGTTCAACACGGTCAGTAACATGGAGTTCATGCATCATCACCTCAGGTAGGAGCTTATAAAATACAGAAAGCGTTTTGGTGAAAAGATGACGATTAACAACAATTCAACTTTTTTTACATGAATATACTCTTGTTAAATATTTGTGGTTTCTTAACTATGCTTCAATGATTTTGAACAGTAAACTACTTTTTAATTAGGCATTGAATGAGATGGGAGTGCTCTCTTGATTAACCTGACAGTTTCTACAAACATGCTATTTATACACTTGGAAGTTAATTTGGATGGTTTTGAAGCCGGACTGACTGATGATTACCACATTGATTAGACGGACGTCTGTTAAACCTATGAATTGAGTTGAGTAGTTGAATGACAGTGACCTCTACTGCAACAAGACATGCTCTGAGCTGCACTTGGAATACCCCTGTTGGACTGAAATTAGGTTATCAAGGTCCCTAATGGTTATTGTTTTTCAATCCTGCGATATTTTTCCGTTTTTTTTTTTATAGTTCAGTTCTACAGCGGCAGTTTATCTGTATTTAAGTCCAGTTCGAGGTTGTTTACTACTGAGGTAGCGCATTCCAATAGTTTATTTGAAATGAACACTTGTTTATTTTGTCTGTTCTGTTATCTCTTTGGTTAAAATAGTCTGTCCATTCAGACAAAACTATACGGTGAACTAACAGTTGGAAACAAAACTGTCCGGATTCATTGTTAGTCAATCTTGTAACGGTCCATAGATGTCACATACGTGTTCGGTTTACTGGTATTATACAACACAGATCATAATCTCGAGTTGATATGTTCTGGGCAGTCTTCTAATGTCCAGGCTTCTGAAGATGATATACCAATTCAAAGTGATAACCATTTATCACAGTGGTGTGTGGATTTGGAGAGTTGGATCACTGTAATACTCTGAATTAGGGACTTCGAACAGCCCTAGAAATCGTACTCCAATTGAAACCTACCACGCAAGTACTGAGAAGAAGACCCCGTACTTGTTGCAGTAAGCAGTTCATATTCATGAGAAAAGAAGCCAAATTTATAGATGAACAACAGTATTAAAATTATCCCATTCTATTATTGGCTGGTCGTGTTAGCACACACAAAGTCACAAACTGAACGTTAATTGGTGCAATACAGAACAAAGAAATAGACGAATAACAGAAGGCGTAACATTGAGACTGGTTGTCCAATCCTGATGTAGTATCTTTAACGCGACGTCTGGATAGTCCTCCTGTTAAATATTCGGTTGTGTCAGGGTTTGGATAAACGGTGAATCGAGTAGGTTTTCACCACATTCACCTATGTTGAATTATTGAAATGGTGCTGATTTTCTTGTTTGTAAAGTTAACACAAAATGCACTGTTAGCTAGGGACAGTGTCAAAGTAGTTCATATTATCCAGCCCGTACCTATCAGACCTACGTTGTATGCTGTTAAGAGTAACTGCATAGTAGCACCACTCAGCTGGCGCAAATAGGGCATAACTGTTTCACTTAACTGACGTAGTGGTCTTTGTTGTGTATCGATTATTCTTTGCTTGAACCATTTCCACTACAGCCTACATATCCTTGATTACGCCATACTTCAGGCACCGTGCACGACTTAACGGCAAAACGTACTATCCGAACTGAATATGTTCCTGATTGGTCGATTTTTTTCTGTTTAATAATACCAAGTTGGTGCCGTTTAGTGGACACTAGCCTCGTTGCATGAAGTTGAAAAACTCGGTAGCGTGTTTTTGTCTTATCTACTACCATGTTATTGAAACTGTGATTATCGGCATTTCCACCACTTCCGTTGTGATGAGACTCGTTTAACCAGAGATCCTAAGGGTGTTCTTGGGATTAAGTGGTCAACCAACCCACGATATTGTGTGGCAATTTTGACGCTTTTCCGGTATCACCGGCAGGACATTTTCGCTGACGATTTTTCTTGCAACTCGAACCGTTGACGGTGCGGTTGTGATAGACCAGTTCGCTTCTCCAAGTTGGTCTGATAGAATACTACACGGGTTGAATCAGTATCACTGTATAATTGAACTGTTCATATCAGGATATCTACAGGCCTACGTTTTCGTTTTGCTCAGCCACTTGTTCTCCAGTTTCTAGCCAATCTTCAAATTGTTGTTGCATATAGCCGATCTCCAAATGGTTGTTGTATATAGAGTGGACGGAGAAATGGTAATGGATGAATGAATATTCGTGAAAGATCATACGGACATCTCAGTAAACATATGAATGACCATTCAGCTCGTCCGCGGACGTAACTATGCACATATGAGTGAGGGAGGTGAGCTTTAACTTCACGATTTTATCACGTTGGCTGTGCTTCGCACATTATCTCTTATTTTGATATCCAACTGTGTATACTACTGCTGCTGCCAGAAGCTTAGTGGTAATTCTACATTTCTAAACGGCTCCCATTTACCCAAGTTGTGAACCAACGGAAGAGAAAGTTGGTTACTGGACGAATTATCAGGAGTTTTGTAAGAACCACCGAATTTTTTCACGTTCACATGAAAAGTCTAAAAAATTGACTAACAGTAGGTCAGTTTGCCGACGTCAACGCGCAAAATAATAACTTAGCCCATTGACTACAACGCGAATTCGACACAATGTTTCGACCGTTCTACTGGTCATTTTGTACCTCTGATTAAAACTTCTGTTATTCGTCGGTTGGAAGTACCTGGACGGTAGTGACTGAAAGCGAACCCCACAGAATCGTGTTTCTGGGCCCTGCAGATGAAAACACATTAGGGCTTTCATCCCTTCTAGTGGTGTTCGTCAGGAGTGTCCGATTTCCCCCTTCCTGTTCAATTTGGTCATGGACGACATTCTGGAGAATGCGTTTGAGAAATCTAATGAACTTAATGTTGAGCTTCTTCCCGGCGCTAGATTGACCGATCTGGAGTACGCGGACAATATTATCTCACTTAGCCTCTCTGCCGAAGACATGCAGACCATGCTGGATAAGGTAAGTGACCGGGCTTCGCACCTTCAAAGTGCAAAGTGCTGCTTCAAAATTGGGGCACTTCAACTCCTACTTTCTTCATTGCAAGTAATCAGCTTGAGATTGTGAACAGTGTCACATACTTGGGTAGTACTATCTCGTCAGGTTGTAATATTGTTGATGAGATATCAGCGAGGATAGCAAAAGCACAAGTTGTCTTTGCCAAACTGCGTCATCTGTGGGGTCAAAAAGACGTTCGGTTTTCGCTGAATGGAAGGGTATATAATGCTTTTGTACGTTCTGTTTTGCTCTATGGTTCGGAAACGTGGCCTGTTCGCAACGAGGATATCAACAAGTTTGTTGTGTCTGACCATCGTTGTCTCCGCCTATTAGCCCATATTAAGTGGACTGATCGCGTGAGCACTGTGGAAGTTCGCCGACGCGTATTCCGGAACGCTCGGGAGTTTAACGTAGCATCACGAACCAATTGATCATCATACAAATCTTACCTGTTCTTGTTTACGTAATTTTTGCGGTTATTAAAACGATTATATATTATAGTTCATTCTGCTAAACCGACGATTCCGCCGAAATTGTAGACCTGCTAGTTTCCTCTTTTCCATTCATAAAATTCGATGTTTTGAGATTTTTTTTCAGTTGGGGACTGTGATGTCTATTGGCCGCAACCAGGACACAAGTGTTCACGCCAATAACAAACGGTTTGACAAATTCTGTAAACTTGGAGAGTGTTAACCTGTCTGTGTTACACTTTAACTACATTCTCGATTATTTTCCATGTGCTTGTCTCAAACAGTCTTACTGGTGTGCAGATGTGTGCTTACATCTTTCCTGCGACCATCACGCTACATCTTGATCTCCAGTAAGAAATGCTTGCTGCAGCTCTTTGTTCTCACTAAGTGTATATTGGATTATGCAATAGGATTGCGATAGAAATGAAACTGTGAACACACTTGTGAAATCCCGCTGGAAAATGTAACGCTATATTACGAAGTAGACGTTCAATGAAGTTAAAACTGTTCTTTCTGATACTTCGTTAGATAAACGTTTGTTGATTGTATCGTTTAGGGATCATTTAATTATAGAAGGTAGATGCAGTAAACCAGGAAAGTGATTGCTCGTCAGGATTTTCTAAATGACATAATGTGCATACTGAATTATCACTCACAAATTTGTGTGGAATCCATTCTAACAAACGCTATTCTGTATCATGATAAACCTATGTCAACACCATTATTTTTACAGTCATCACTTCCACTTATGACTGTTGACAATCTGAAATATTCCACTGAACGTCAATCCGTGGTCGTTTGGTTTTAAAGTGCTTGTATTTCACGCACAATTAAACATTGTATCTGTATATTCCGAATTAATCATCTAATCATAGTTACCCAGATTCGATCTGGAACAGTTTCTCAGATTACACGTTCACCTTTCATACTTTTTCTTCTCTTAATAATTTTAAACCGTTACCAATGATTTTTAGTCAGTTGCCATAGTACTTTGAACAGTGGTTACACGTAGATATTGTGTTCATGACGTCAGGTAAATGCAGATTTAGCGTGGTCTTTGTTCAATATTAGCCTGTTTGTTAGTCAAAGATAACTGAAACTGAGAATGTTGGTCACACGTCGCAAATTAAGATAAATAGCCGCCACCAATGGCTATGAGTTAAAGTGTGATCGTTGCAAGCCGAAATCGATAATGATTAGGGAATTAGGAACAGGCTTGCGATTATATTTCTGTATAACTTCCCATTTCTATGGCTCAAACTAATTTCAACAAATTTTCCTTTTGTCCACATGGGTTATTTTCACATGAGTCTAGTCTTTTTTTATACGATCCGGATTATCTTCAATCTAAATTACGATCGGTTCTTGCTACAATATTTGACAGATTTATCAGTAACTTATGGTTTGCAAGCGGTATATTGAATGAAAATCCGGTGGGTAAATGCATATGAATGGGCGCTTAGTCAACTTTAATCTTAAATCGAAGTGTGTTTTTAGTCATATTTCCCCAAGACCTGTTCATTCATGGTGTTGGTAGATGATTTAAAAGTGGAATTCAGTAGAAATTTCGTAACAATACTACTTCCTGGTAACTCTGAGTATAATGAATTGAACCCGGTCTGTAAGCCAGAGTGAATCTCCCTGCAAAACTCAAGACTGCCTTGGCACTATCAAGTGCAGTACAACATCGAGTAAACCCTAATTGGTTCGTCAATACTTATTGATCCAGACAAAATGAGAGAAACGTAGTGTTTAACTGTCAATCTGTTGAGAGTCAACAGGAACTAGGGGGCAAAAAGTTTGGTATTCGGAAGTTGTTATGTACACTTGGATGTAGCATATAGACTCCCATCTGTATTTCCTACTGAACCACATGCGCAGATAGTGTCTACAAAAGGGAGAGAGGGAGGAATTCTGGGAATGGCATACACTCTCCGAGTGCTAAATTCTGGACATGTTTCCAACTATGAATTCCATCGAACATTTACCGTTTTCATTAGTGGGGTGTGATTCGCATTCATCCTAAAAATACACAATCCGTTTTGTTTTCAACAAACGCATTTGGTTGTGACAAAGCGAACAGGTTGATAGTATACAAAAGAAACAGAAGATATTAGCATTTCTTTCTGTTGAAAATTACTAATAAGTTTTCTGTTCCAATAGTTAAGAACTTACTATAGTTGTTGCTTTAACTGGTACCCAGTAACAACGTGCTATATTCAGTGCGATTTCACCCTTGTTTATACTGACCGCGCTGGAAATAAATGCTGACATGTGACATCATATGAGTGTGCATTAACTAATCTGAAAATTCACTGAATGAATGCAAAATGTTAGTAAACTGGTGCCAGCGATGAAATAAGAGACATTTCGTCAAAGGATGGAATAGGTTCCCCTTCAGTTGAACTCAGGACGGGTGAAACTCATAGGCCAGATCATCCAGAATATTGCATTACCATGCATGATGACCTTCATTTCTTCGAGTTTAGGTTTGTTTCATACTTTCCGTTCGATACGTTACAGATGATTCTCCGCAATATTGATCAAACCACTGGAAATGTCAGCATGCTTGAAATGAAATGGATAGGGGAAGTCCGCAACTAAGAGCGCAAAATTAAAAGGGAAATTACGACAAATGAGAACCGGAACTATTTGCGTTTCAATCAAACATGTTACAAGCTCATTTTGGAATGCAACCAGAACAGGCAAATAGGTGATTGACGATAAAATTTGAAAAGTCAAAAGTAACATCAGTATACCGAGACGCTTTGGCTATAAGGATATGTAAAATGCCTGCCTAGGGTCCTGTATGTGTGAACCAGTTACTCATTTGTTTCCGTCAACCGATTATGCTGTTACAACAAGCTCAGGCAGTGTATAGTAGTGATTCTCTTTCCACAGTTGATGAATGTAGGCTGTATCTTTTGTGGCTTGCTTGATACTGAAGCTTATGCTATCTACTTTTGAGGTGGTGCATTGCACTAAGCCACAGCGCATATTACCACTGCTGGTATGGTTAGTGAAGGATTTACTATGTAAGTTTTATGTCAATTTTGGTGTAACAATTTAACAGAAAATTGACTCAATCTAGGCACGCCGTTGAGAAACAGTTACGAAAAATTGCATTGGTACATTTTGTTGCTCTACTTTGGGTCTCTTCAACTGTACGACAAGTTTTCACCACATTTGAACAGGAAGCTTGATTGATCATCTCAAGAGGTGGGTAAAACAGTGGATTCCACTGAAACGCTTCCACGGTGATAGTTTCATTACATTCAAGTTAGTAGCCACAGTATAGTGTTAGTTTTCGTGGATACACAAACAGAATCTGGTGAGAGACGGAGCATCTGCATCGATTGTTCAGAGGTAACTTACACCTCTGGTAGTTGCCATCGTATTACCACAGACTTAGTTTATAGTGTACTGTGAGTAGCAAACGTGTACTGTTTCGCAGCCAGATGTAATAAACCATAGCCAAACGAAGTAAAAATGCTCAGTTTCGTTTGTGCCTTCTTACTGGTTGTGTTATTGTCCTTTATTTGTCAAGCCTTGAGTCAACAGTATTCAGCTGACAAACTTTTGGATTTCTAGCACAACCAATATTAACAACAACTAACCTGTTACGAAACGCCACTACTAGCACTGTACTGATCAGGCAATACGTCGCTAACTATCATGTTAACGCGGTGGGCTCCAAACAATCAGTGAACTACAGAAGTACGTTTCGACGGCGCTTTGTAGATGAGACTTCTGGCTGAGAATTAATCGATGAGCTCTGCCGAATGCTTCAGAGAAATGCGTGAGTTTGTTAGCGGTTACTCCACTCTCATCCATCGCATCTGTGTTCATTCGCCCAGTGACTAACTTTTTAAGGTATGAACATCCTGTTCAAACTGCATATCAGTTGTTAGTAACTCCGTTAGCTATAACAGCTAATTTCATAGAAGTTTGTTTCCAGCTAAGTGCTTTTAAAAACGAGAATGGTGAATGTTCCTGAACCATACACAAGGCATGTTTGGTCATCAGCAACTAACCACAGTCAAGACTACTCACACACGCTCATGAGCTCCTATTCAACATCTTACACTGATTAGACGGCCTCATGAGCAACTACAAGCAACGTTTTCTAGTCCTCCCAACAGTTCACATCACAGGGCTTGATCATCACTATTCTGTTTGCCTCATTTCTAACATTCATGCGAATTACTACCGGTATTGCTACTCGGGGTTTTCCATTTCAAATCACTCCATCAAATCGTAGGATGGCGAAGCATGGTGAGTGGACAAGGAAAGCTTGCTGAAATGGTGTCCTATGCCGAAACCACCTTACTGACCACCTTACTGACATGTGAGCTTGTATATGCATATTTATCGAAATGACATTTGGATATAGATTTGTGATAACAACTCTCACTAAATGAAATAAAGGATTTCAGGCAGGTGGAATAATAGTTGGACGCGGAGCGTAGTTATGGTTAACCCATTAAGCTGATCGTCATTTGAGATGTGAAGGTTCAAAGATTCATCACTGCAGTACCACTTAATTGGAAAGCACTTGTCTGCACCATTGGACTCATCTCATTGCAATTCTTGGAGTGAAAGATAGAATTGGTGGTCTCAGTAACAGGTAGGCTAGCTGTTTCCTACTGATACAGTGTTTTTATTCGTCTGGGATGAGAACAACCAAAACCATATGAGTATATTCTAGTGTTCTTTTTACTTCCAGGTCACTGGTGTTTAATACCGGAGTGCCGAAGAGTAGTGTCCTTCTCGACCTTCAATTTGATGAAATGTTGCTGTCAACGGAGAGTAGGTTTGTGTTTACAGGGCTGCACAGCAAAACGTAGTTGAACTCGTGAATGTTATCGTAAATTGCTGATAGGAATATACATTTTGCAATACATTCTACGTTTGTGATACCAACTTGTATGGTTGAGGGTACCATAAAAAGCTCAACGGTTGTATGCATACAATACAGTGTGAGTTGCATCCTCATGCCTACAACAAAAGCTGGTTGATTTCATCTGAATTCTCCCGGAGAAAAACATCTGTCTCATTGGCTAAGTACGCTGTAATTGACAGATAATCCAACGTACGTTTTGTTCAGTCCATGGGAGCGGTCTCAGTGCTGTTAACTTGAAGTTTCGTGGTTGTATTTAGGTTGGTGATTCAGCCAAAGCTGTATCAAAAATTTAATGATCGAAACAACAACATCAGAAAACTAGTGGTAACTGAAACCTTCCTCACTGTGTGCAAGTTTTCAGTGTGCTAAAGATCCCAGTAGAAATTAGTAGAAAACAGATGGAAACCAACAAACTATATTTCCAAATTGATTGAATATGTGATAATCGCTTGAATCTTGGTTATGCTGATCCCAGGGGCCACGAATGACAGCTCGACGGGATTGATGGGTAAGCAACGTGCAATGAATCTAACGGTGTGTAGTGGTTTAAAAAAGCGAATGATTGAGTAGTAAATATTGCTCTTGTAAAACAAGTAGTATTTATGGTTTAAAAAACAGTTAGAATACAAAAACTGGCAGATACAAGCATTTCATATTGACTCGTGAGTACCGAATTTGCAATAAAATGGATTGTTTTCTTTAAAGCGAACAATTCAGAGGGTTGATAATCAATAAGCGGGTTGACATGGATCAGTAAGTCCAGAGAATGGTCAGGTTCACGAACAGCTGTTTCTGAACACAGACAGCTGGCTTGAGATGATTGATTGCCACCGCTTCAGCAAACCCCAGGAATCTTGAAGTGAAATGACGTAACAGGATTCTGAATGCACAAGTTGAATCAATAGCGTGACCAGTGGACAAAACGCGTCTGGCGACTGATGAAACTCGCTGTTTACGTGTATCAGCAACATTGCCATTCTCCGATAACACGGAGTTTTGCACCCATTCAGGAAAGTGTTCCTTTACTCTGGAGATCAGGCATCTTTCGGTTCCACCTATATAATATTTATTTATTTCCATATAGATTGAACATGACGTAGAACTGATCGCACCTGTCGCATTCCCATAGACTTTCCAGTCGGCCCCTTTCAAAAAGAGGCACTAAACTCGAGTTTCGCTCTCATTAGAGCTCGTCAGTAGTGCATATCATCGCCACTGCCGGGACTTGAACCACGGACATGCTGTTCATGAGGCAACCGTGTTTACCACTGCGCCATTGACCTCACGTTAGGCACGACCAAATTATATGTGCCCGTGAATTGTGGACACTACGGCGTGTAAGGTTGAGGAAGGCTAAAATTGTGAAGAACAAGGAAAATGATTAAGTAAAAAGTAGTATACAAAACTCTACACATCCGGTGTGTCTTCGTATTGTGGCGACCCAATTCGTTATTGTCAACTATGTTAGAGCTACAAGTGCCAGTTTTACTCTTTTTGTTTCCTACTTT